>SSNR01000034.1:2843305-2968750 GCA_006937965.1 Callopanchax toddi | reverse complement strand
TCCGCAAAAAGCAGAGACGCGATTCTCCCGTCACCAAACTCCACCCCCTCCACACCACGGCTGCGCCTAGAAATCCTGTCCATAAAGGTTATGAACAGGACCGGTGACAAAGGGCAGCCCTGGCGGAGTCCAACCCTCACTGGGAACAGGTCCGACTTACTGCCGGCTATGCGGACCAGACTCACACTCCTCTGGTACAGGGACTGAATGGCCCTTAACAAAAGACCATCCACCCCGTACTCCTGGAGCGCCCCCCACAGGGTGTCCCTGGGGACACGGTCATAAGCCTTCTCCAAATCCACAAAACACATGTGGATTGGTTGGGCAAACTCCCATGACCCCTCCATCACCCTAGCGAGGGTAAAGAGCTGGTCCACAGTTCCACGACCAGGACGAAAACCACATTGCCATGGAACAGATTGATCATAATTGATATTATTGTCCAGCTTTAGCTTCTACTGCTGTTGGCTTTAAATGAAGGGTCAGAGGTCAGAGGTCCCACTAGAAATGAGTTTTGCCCTAAATAGTCACCCTTCATGTATTTACTGTAAAAACAGATCTCTTCTGTAAATAGAATGCCTTAAAGGTGTTATAATTATTTAATACATTCCTTTATTATGGCAGTTATTTACTGTATAAACATCTTTATTAGCTCACAGTAATGACATTAAAGGCTTTATCTGAGGCATTGTGTGTGTGTGTGTGTGTGTGTGTGTGTGTGTGTGTGTGTGTGTGTGTGTGTGTGTGTGTGTGTGAGACAGGGTGTGTTGTCATCTTGCGTCCTGTCTAGCCCCTACTGGTATTCTGTAATATTTGTCTCACTCCCTTGTTGTCTTGGCAGCTCTGTGAGGCACAGACACAGAAGCTGAGTGCAGACTGTGTTTGTTTGCATGAGATGGACACCTGGGTGGGTCAGTCTATGTTTTCCCTCATCCAACCTGTTTCCTTGACAACCGTTTGGCCAATTAGGGGCAGTTGGCTTCTAGTTGACCCTGGGACTATAAGTTTCACTTTAATAAGACACAAATTTGTATATGAACACAACACACACACACACACACACACACACACACACACACACACACACACACACACACACACACTGCCGTCTCCTTTCAGCTCAGCTTTGGCTCCATGTGTCTTCATGCACATTAACCCTTGCAGAGTTAGACACTAAGAACACACATTTAGCCAGACTACGTGTTGTGATTTTTGGAGATTTTATTAGGGAATGTTCAGCAGAGTGCGATGATGTCACACAATTTTGAGCTGTCTAAACTCTCCCTAAAATTTTCCAAGAAATTCTTTTTACACTTCTAGTACAGTTTAATGTAGGCATCTTTGTCTTGACAGACAGGTGTGCAGTTACCATGGTGACCTAATTGAGCCACTGAAAGCAGTTTAAACTTTTTTATAACATGTTTTTTTAGGGAATTATACAGGTAGGTATTTTGTCTTTAGCTTAGATTATAAAATGGTTCCAGATGACTTTAGAGAGTTGATGAAAGCAGCTGCTTTTTTCTAAATGTCTTTATAAAATTGTGTTTATTATGTTTCCTCCACAGTGCTTCCTAATCTGATCTGATGGGTTTTATTACTCTTTGAAGGAACTGGACTCTATTTAACAGCAATAAACAAGAAACCTTTAAATATTAAATATGCTCCACTGATGAGACAGAACTGAGTCATCACACAGAATCTGGCTACAGAGCAACATCGACTAGATAAGAATTTGGACAGCTTTTCTACATCTTTTTGTCAACATGTCTGGGAATAGTTTAAAGCAGAAACCAGGAATTTAAGCGCATATTAAACCAAGTGTTCCAGTTAACAAGCAGACTGAGTGATCTGAACCACCTCCTGCATCCTTTGCACAAACGATAAGCCATTATATTCTAGAAATGCAGGCGAAATGAACATCAGTTTAGCAGCAGGCCTCATCAGAATTAAAAATGCACTGACACACACACACACACACACACACCTTTTTAGCCGTGACTAATAATACACTCGGAGAAGGTGATTATCACTTTGTGGCACCCCCTCTAAAGGTCTCCCTTAATGAGTGAGAGACAGGTAGACAGACCGATCACCACACGCTACTGAGTTTATTACAAAAACGATCACCATCATGCTCAACACGGGAGGATTGAAGCGCACAACACATGCCGCTCCTGTTTCTAAAGCAAAACCTCAAACATTTATTTCCTTTAGTTAACGCTATAAAGCCTGATAAATGAAAAAAGTTAGAAAATGTAATAAAAAACGACACCATTTATTGAATCAGGGAAGCTAATTAGTGACGCACACTTAGGTGTTGCAACAAAGAGAGTCACCAAACATAGTTCCGCATGACAACACCGGTCTGCAAAGGCGCATTCGGGCAGAGGGATCAGGTGATATCTGGGGCGCTCTTGTGGACCAGTTATGTGTGCACCTGTATAATATAATACGTTCTATTATGTAATTATATTTTGAAATAAAATTGGCACTTGCCACCTGTAGAAATCCTCCACCTGGTGGCAGAATACATGTATAGGAGAAGTGGGTTTTAAAGAAAGTACTAATTCTGTTGGAGGGGTGCAGGTCTTAGAAACAATCAGATATGATAAAAAGTTGATATTATAGGGAAAAAACTGTTAAAGAAAGTGTTTCTCTTTTAGACAGATGCACAGCAATATACCATAATTCCTTATAATAAATAACATACGTCAAATTTCCACTAAAATGTATGAGTGTACATATGCATATATTGTGTCCTCATAAAGACTTCCTTTTAATAGTTTAAGCTTATATATATACTGTATATGTGTGTGTGTGTGTGTGTACAATAGGCTGTAAAGCTAATCTTTAAATTGTCCTGACTCTTATAAAATGACTTTATTTCACTCTTTATTGGAATGGTGAGGTGTACTAATCCACTGATGCAACAGAAAAACAGAATAAAGTACAACAACACACACATGGGAAAGGAGTGGGAAGCACAGAAGACTCACAAATCCAGATCTAATCTAACACACACACACACACGCGCGCGCAGGAACTCAAACACACAGACCGGTCTTGACACTCCTGCTGAACTTTGCAGACAGGACTTAATGGTTTTCTGTGGGAGTGCTTTGATGTCCTGCAGAAAGCAATAATGTCCCAAATCTAGCACACAGCAACACGCAGACACAAACACAAACATGATCCACCTCGACTCTGAGCCCACATCACAGTCACTCAGACAGAAAGAGAGAAATGACACAAGGACAGAAAGAAAACAGAGTTAAAGTCAGTTTGGTTTATGTAAACATGCTTTTTGATTCTATGGCTTTCCATGAGACGTTATTTACGTCTGAATAAGTGAAGAAACACGACCCAAAGAAGAAACTGTAAAATATAATAAAAACATCTTAGACCAGAATAAAACAACATTTCTGAACCTCTGAGATGAACACAACGTCTGTTAGGATCAATGCCAGGATGAAGTGTTGTGAAGCTTGACAGATCACTTTCATGACTGAATCCATCCTATCAGGCTCCAGAACACTCACTGTTTGTCTTTACAAACAGGAGGATTTCTGCTTTAGATCTGAGTTTTATTTGTACAGACAGACGAGCGTTAGACGTCCGTTCTGTGCTCCTCCTGCTCACCTGGTCCTATTGGTCAACGTCACACCTGAGAGGAAGAAGCGTGGCGCCATGAGTCCACTCTGAATTTATCAGCAGGTTGCACTCTGGGAACGTGGCAGCTACAATTCCAGCAGTGTTAGTAAACTAGAATTTGAACGAAGGGGAAAATTGTTCATAATCCTAATCTTTCCCAGAATGCACTGTGGTTTGTAAAGTCACCAGTACTCTCTCCATAACCATGTGATGTAAAATCTATGGTGATGTAAAGGTTGATAGGATGAAACTTTTGAAACTGCAGTTTTCACTCGACAGAAATCCACTTTAGAGCTAACTAGCTGTTAGCCCATCAATCTAATCTCTATTTCTTCAAACTGAAGTTGTTCAAAGAACTGTCTACAACAGGTAACTTATTAATTGTCCAAAAAAAAAACCCTACAAAAACTCCAAACTGTCCCTTTAAATCCCCCCATAATGCCTGATCAGCCAAAACCCACATCAGCGCTGAAGGGTTGGAGGTGGAATAAGCTGTGAGACTTTAGAGTTTGGGTTGGAGTTATTGTTTGGACTCAGCTCTGCTTGTGTTTTTGAAGAATCCTGCATTTCCTCCGCTTTAAGCTCTGATTCCACCTGATAGGGAAACAATCCACGGACAGGATGGATTGTTTTCTAACCCCCGCTCCTGTCTGAACCTTCCATCCACACAATAGATTTTTTTCTCATCTTGTATTTATTGCGAAGCAGAGAAATATGTCCAGATGTGAGAGCCATCCTGCTCTGCTTTAGTAGCGTTAAGCCTCGCTTTAATCCTCTCCTCAGCGCCACTTGTTGACTCCATCGCTGTGGTTAAAGCTAAACACCAAAGCAGGTGTAACGCTGGGAATCACACTTTGTATTTTTCTTTTAGTGCATGCCCACAAGGATGATAAAAAGCCACTTTTTTATGCTTTCATGAACTGCCTTGGATTAGGAGGAAAAATAAGGCTCAGTTATATCTTAGTTTGTCTGCAGCAGCTTTAAGGAATCTGGCTGCAATAAATTCACCTAAAATGATACTAAATGTGCTTTTCACCTAATGTGGCTTCTCGTAAACCTTTATTATCACTGGCATTTTACTTTGAGAGTGTTTTCCCCTCCAGATCATTGAGGATTTGTTGTTATAAAGCACTGACAGCCTGGATGGAGTGAGAGAGGCAGACAGAGCGCACCCATCCTGAAGTGAGCAAAGCAAACTTTCAAGAAGAAAGTCGCCCAGATGCCACGCGTGGGAGGGAGCCCTTATTTATTTATTTCTGTTTATCTGGCTGTCAGTAATTTATTCCAAACGCGCTGTTTAAAATACTCCTTTACCCCCACCGCCACCGTCTTCCTCTCCGTCTCTTCCCCACAGATTAAAGAGGGGCTGCGACAGGGCTGCGTATTCCCTTCTCCTATATTGTCTAACAAATAACTAAAAAGGGTGGTGGTAAGGGGGAGGGGAGGGGAGGGAGGGAGCACGGCGGCTCTTGTTCTTTCTCGAGCGCTGAACTGAGACAAAGAGGTGTGGTAGGATTGGCTGCTCCGTGCTCGCACCTGCTTAACAGTCGGAGGTTGGTTCCTTGCGCAGTGGGTCGCAGCGCAAGCAAACACACACACACACACACACACACACACACACACACACACACACACACACACACACACACACACACACACACACACACACACACACACACACACACACACACACACACACACACACACACACACACCTTCTCTCATGCACACACACACACACACACACCTTCTCTCATGCACACACACACACACACACACACACACACACACACACACACACACACACACACACACACACACACACACACACACACACACACACACACACTTGTAACAACACCTGGAAGCATAAGTGCTAAGTGTTGTTGTGGCCTGGAGCACACTACCTGCTGTTCCTGCATCTTTCTCTCTCTCTTACACACACACTCACAATGAATGATGACATGACACAAAGCCTGATGAAACGACATGTAGGAGCTCCCTTCAGCACAGACAGCGCACACACACACACACACACACCCTCATACACAAATGAAATCTCATCATATTCAGATAGAGAAGAAAGGATTACCTGTGGCTGATTGCAGGTAATCCGTTCACATGTAGGAGGGGAATTGAATCCTTACTCTGTGTGTGTGTGTGTGTGTGTGTGTGTGTGTGTGTTACCCTCCTTCTTTGACCTCTCTGTGACTTTCTATTTACCTCAAATAGGACAAAGATTCTCATTTGGTCACTTTAGCCAAGCTGCAGATCCAATACAAGCTGAGTGAATTCAGGAAACAAACGTAGCAAAGCTCAACCCTTCGTGAACTCTTTGATCTAAATATCGGTTTGCGTTCACACACGACACTTACGATGTTCATGAGTGTGAGGAGGTACTTCTGCACATGCTCTTTTCCGTGAAACTGGACCACGGAGTCATCGACGCCCAGCAGAACCTCGATGTTGTAGGCTCGGTCCAGACTCTGCCTGCGCACTCGTCCCGCCCGTGTGTTGTTGATGCTCTGCTCCACGCCGCGGTACAGAGACTCCAGGTCCATCAGGCCGCCCAGGTCTGCACCTGGAGGCAGAAAACACACATTTTTAATGAACCGCATTAGAGCTGTGACCAAAATAATACGTATTCACTGAAAATAAAAGTCAAGGTGGTAAAATAGTTCAGCTGAGTTTTTAAGATAACTAAACAAAATGTTGTTAGAGCTTGTTGTTGTCTGTGTTCAGCCCTGCTTTTAGGGGGTTTCTGCAAGAAAAAGAAGTTGATCCAGATGATGAGGGTGAAGCAAACTGCGTAGTTTGTATTAATGTCATCAGAGGTGATAAATACACTGTCATATAGTCTGCTGCTGTTTATTTAGACTCTATTCTCACTGAAGTTTTCCTTCTAAACAGGTGAAAAATACAGCCACACAGCTAATGGCACTAAAAGAAGAGTTGTACAGAAAGTTCATGTTTTATATAAAAGTTGTCTGAACCCACATGCCTTCAACCATGACTCTAAATAACTTTTTACAGTTTATGAGAAAGTCCATCTGTCCACAATGACAGCAAATCAAAATACAGAGAAAGAACATTTCCTAGATTGGTCGAGAATCTTCTCAAACATGTATTTAGTGTTCTTGTTAAACTGCTGTATGTTGTATATTTCGGTACCACTAAACTCAGTCTGTGTACTTTAGTTTTTATCATGTGACATGATAATTAATCTTCTTGAACCTTTCAATATCCTCTCTGTTATTATCCAGTCCAGCAAACAAGCAAACTATTTGAACAAATGTAGAAAAACCTTGATGCTCTCCACTTTTGGGAGCATTTTCCCAAATGTTTTAATTTGGAGCAAAAACACAGTTCCTGTGTGGATGAGGGGGTGCAAATGCAGCAGAAAAACCTTGTTTTTAGTGTATCTGAAGGGTTTGATATAATAATCAAATGAATAAGATTTTGTCAGTAGAAAGAGACTGGTACATCTTGTATTTTGAACTTCAAACAGAGAATGAATCTTAGAATTTGTCATGTAAACAAACTTATTTAGCCAAACTTTTTAGTTTAATTTAACAAAAGAGCTGTTCTCTTAATTGTTTTTGCCACTTCTGGTCATCCTTTACTTGATTTTTGAATCCTGGCCCATAAACTGTTCATCGCTGTTCCGTTTTCATCTATTTAAGTTTAAAGGAGCTATCTCTTTAAAGAGCATTCCCATAAAACAAAACATGGCAACACAAGGCCTTTAATAAACCACATAAGTAAAAAAATCACTGCACAGCTTCAAAGTGTCCAGAATCTAGAAAACACTGTGACTTGTTCTTTATGACCTCAGTGTAACTTCAGCTGTCTTTGTGCAGCTTTAACACACAGGACGTCCTCTACGTGTGCACTTAGAACACGTCTGTCTCCTGTTTATATTCCAAAACACCAGTTGACAGAACCGAGCATGTGTGTCCTTTGTAACCAATGGTAACGGTGCGGCCATCCTTCACAGATTCTCTCCTAATCAACCAAATATTTCTGCTCCCATCTGAATAAAGGGAACAGATGGTGCTTGCTAAACACATGGATTAAGACAGCTCCTTCACACGGGGGCTGCCCGCTCTGCTCTTTCCTTGGCTTGCTATATACTTTCAAAAAATGCTAATTCCACAAGAAACTGACTTTAAGGTTAGAATTCGAAGCCTACTGCGGCGTTTGCTTGTTTTATATTAAACTGTGGTTTTAACTTTATGTCAAATTACACAATAAACGTGGAGATATTAAAAATAAAGCCTCCTGTCTTCAGACCCAAGGTCGTCCCAAGGCGGTTCCCGTCCCGTGATCATACAGACATGGACATGTGGTCCCAGTGGACGGAACGCAGCAGCGTCCTCGCGGACTTCAAGGCTCCCCACACCTAAAACATGACACACAAACAGCTCTAACGCAGGGCGCTGCATGTGTGTGTGAGTGTGTGTGTGTGTGTGTGTGAGTGTGTTAGCAGGTGTTAGTGTGTGAGCACTCTGTGAACAAACATTTCCGACTGGGCTATAAATCACTGTTCCAACAGGAGCTTTAATTTAGCTGAAGCTTAGAGGCGGGTGTGTGTGTGTATGTGTGTGTGTGTGTGTGTGTGTGTGTGTGTGTGTGTGTGTGTGTGTGTGCGTGTGCAGGGCCGACCAACCGTGCTGCTTCTGACTGCCGAGCTTTATTTGGAGGCGTTCGGGAGTCAATTCAACGTGTGGAGACACGAAGGGGACATTCGGAGCCACTGGGTTTTGACACCTTTAGTTGGAGCAAGTGTCAAAAGGAGCAAAACGCAGGAGGGAGATACGTGAAGGAAGGGGGGGGGGAGACATCGAGAGATAGAGAGATCTGCCACCTTGTCTCCCAATCAGCAAGGGGCATCCTGCTTCTTTCCCACTCCCTCTTATGCAACGTTTCCAAGACAACGGGCTCATGGGTAAAACAACAAACACGTGGTTAACGTTGGCTCCTGAGTTGCGAGCAGAATTAATGTGAAAGTCTGACTATTATCCCATATCTGCCCACATTCCAGCGAGTGAAGAAGAAAAAAAAAAGCCAGCAGAGAAACAGAACAACAGGAGGTGGGAGGGCAAAGAGAAACAATGATATACAGACACATCGCACACAGACACACACACCCAGCGCTCCTTCTCCTTGTTAGCAGAGGAATCTGTATTTAAGGCAGTTTACTTCACAACAAAACTCTTGGTCTTTTTCTAGTTACAGCTGCTTCTAACGAGCCAGATGTCAGAACGGCCCCATCTGCTTCTAAAGGCAGGTTCAGATAGTTTTATCTCATGCAACGCTATATGTGCATATAAATGAATGCACACACAGGATAGTGTTCTTACTTTTAACTTCCTAACTCAGAACCTTGAAGACACTAAACGAGACTATCTAAGTTGCATAACACAGAGCTGCAGCTCGTTTTTAATTAAAAGGATGAAATTGACTCAAAGCAGAGCTGTGAGCAAGATCTGACAAATAAACGCTGAACAGCGTTTGACCAGGTAGGGTGTTGTTTTATTGTCTCTGTCCTTTGCTTAGCTGTTTTAAAGATTGAAGAAGAAGAAAAAAAAAACAGGAGGAATGAGGCGCAGTAGAGACGGAGGGAGGTGAGAGGTAGAGTTTGAGGGGTGTGACGGATGAGAGATGGAGATGAGAGCAGAGCAGAGCAGAAGGACCTTGGGTGTTTTTTGAGTTCCGCTTCAGGCTCGAGTCGAGACGTCAGCCTCTACAGCTGAAATCACCGTCAGCTTCAATATAAAATACTGATCATAATTTTAACATTTCATTCCTGTTAGGGTGTAACTTTTAAGCATGTATCTAAAATGTCAGCAGCATGTGAGAGGGAGTTTACAGGGTGGCTCAAAACCTCGACTCGATCTCGTTTTGAATGAGCGAAACTACAATTTTGAGACAATTTTTTTTCTCAAAATAGTCACAGATTTGTCGCAGGTGTCTGGAACCTGTCTCAAACATTTAGCTTACACGAGTCTCGATTGCTAGTTTTTGTAAACAGGGGTCACCTGATCTATGGACCCTTCATGCTCTTCATGCAGGTGGCGGGTTGACATGAGTCCATGTATCTGGTTTGAGCTGGACCCTGCAGCTAAAAGAGTAACATCACAAACACAGGCGGCTAAACTCAGATTGAGGAGCTACTGTGGGTTTAGCGTGGTGCCCAACGTGTCACTGGGAACGCTGGGATTCAACCACTAACTCTCCAAACGGCAGAGAACCACTCATCCTCTTTATCCACATGTTTAGGGTAGTGTGGGCGTGGCCTAAGCAGGAACTGATTGGTGACAAAAAAGGAATCTGACATTCTGACTGAGACAAAATTATAAATAAAACGAGGATACATTGTGAACAAATTAATTGAAACATTAAATTGTGGCAATAAGATCTGCATGATGTGAAAGCAAAAGAGTTATAATTAATCCATTCATTCATTTCTCCTCATTCTGTTACCAACAGTAAAAACAAAACACTCACATAAAACCATCATTTTTCAGACCTTCAGCCTGATTCATTTGCTTTCCTTTCTTCCTCAATGAATTCCGTTTTTTCTGCACCCCTCCCATCACACACACGCATTTCAGCCCATGTACACAACTTACACACACCTTGCTCTGTGTTTTCATTCAGGTGGGGTATGGAGTGTGGCCTTATTAGGAGACAAAGGTTCTTTGTCTTTCAACCTTTGCAAAATGTCAAGAATGTCTGGTTGCCCGCTGAATACTGGGGGGCGGAGGGGAGGTGGGGAGGGGGGGGGGGGGGGGGGGGGGGGGGGGGGGGGGGGGGGGGGGGTGGCGTTTGAGCGAGTAACAGCGGCCTAACAAGAGGAGGAGAATGGTGATGATGATTCAGGTCAAGCAAACACTTTACGACTGAGCAGCAGCGTTTGGGTTAGGGTGTGGGACATCACTCGGACTCAGGGTGGGTTCTGCTAGCGGTCGCTCTGCATGCTGTCTACGAGCAGCACGTTGTTGGATTTAAACCTTAATCTAAACTATCTTTGTTATGGATAAAATGCACCTTTCTCTCTCATTTAACCAACCCTTAAACCTGAAAGCTCATGTAGAATTGTTCCTGTGTGTTTCTTTGCTTCCTCCCTGCAGGAACTCACAGAAACACTCCAGGTTTCAGGATGAGAACAAGGAGGAGCGAGGGAACGCGCTGCTGCTGCTAACCGTCCTGATCACGGTGCATGTAGGAGCAGCAGACATAACAAACCGAAGCCAAATTCCTTGATTGTGCAACAAGCTTGGCCAATAAAGCTGATTCTGATTCAACACTGATGCTGTCTTTAATTTGGTTTTATTTTTAGATCATCCTCTGCTTACATTTGAAACCTGCTTTAATCTTGCAGTGCTGACCACAATTTTTTAAAAAAGTCAGCAGATTTTATTCATGAATATAGACTTTTAAAGATCAATGATGAGAAAAAATCCAAGAAATGTCAAGATTAATGTCCCATATGGACACACAAGACTGATATAATCCAGTGTTGGAAGAAAAGACAACAGAGCGTTTTTTTATGAATAAAGGCATAAAATTACTAATATGAAACTATAGTTTCTGATTAATTAAAATGAAAAGATTAAAAAGACAAAGAAATATGATATTTAAGAAAAAGAATCACTACTTCCTGGATGTAAGTTTTAACCAGAAAAAAAGCTGAACAAGAAAATGAGATTGTTAAAACACAGATCTGCATGAATTAAAGCTCTTTGCAGTTACATGTTAAAGATCATAAAAACAAAACTAACACACATCTGTTAAAAAGATGAACAATCCCCCAAAACTCCTGCACACAGAAATCCTACAGCTAGTAATATCACCTAACACGCCTGGGTCATATGAAGGGCTGATGCCAAAACACATAAGAAATAATTAACTACAACATACCGTATATGTATCCTTTCCCCCCCAAATACATGAATTATTTCCAGTTTTATTTTCCTCATTTATTTATTTATTGTCCATTTTGGCAGGATCGGTCCTCCACAGTTTTACAACACTGCTGCAAGTATTTAATGCAAAAAGACAGACCTTTGTAAAAGTGATCATGTGACAAAGAGCTTCAGAGTGAACCATCTCTTTGATGTGGCTCTTAGATCTGTTTAAAGTTTCCTCAGACTTTATGCCGTTTATTCAAATGTCTTAACAGACTTCACACCAACCGGGCTCATAAAATACAGCTGGTGTTAACCATAAATGAGTGTTTAAGGCTGCTAATCTACACAAGATTAGACTTCTTTGAAAGCAATCCCACCAATTTATTTAGCGCAGAGAGAAGCCTCCGTTCTAGGAAACGCAGTTCAACTTATTTAAAGAGTTCCTCAATATAAAATAACATTTTCTTACCGACCTACATAGCTTGCACACATTTTATCCATTAATAGAGATTCAGATGCTCCTATTTTAACAGTTTTATTTTGTAATAAATAGAGGAGATAGTCAAGTCGTTAGTCAATGAGCCCAGGGCTGTTTTTCAGGTGTAAAGTGCACACACACACACACACACACACACACACACACACACACACACACACACACACACACACACACACACACACACGCACACAGTGTGGTCACACAGCGTAACATTCCGTCTCCTCGGTGACAGCTTCATGAGTTGTCTAGGCGATAAGAAGGCTGGACAGTGGATTGTTAATGCCGCTGCATCAGGGCAGGTAGCAACAACACGGTATGCTGTCCAAAACAATGTCGCTGTAATGAACGCTCATTATTTCCACGCCACAGCACGACAGCTGCAAAGGCTACAGGCTGAGGATCACATATTGAACCGAGGTCCCCACAATCACACGCTGGTTAATTATTTAGGTTGGCCATTAGCTATTTCATTTCCCACGGACGGCTCCCTAAAGACCACGATAATTATTCACACATCAGGTCCTGAACTTGGCCTGTTTATTAGCTAACACTTCAAGTTAGAGCTGTTTATTTTCAATAACGCTGATTAGATGTTCAGAGCGGTCCAGCTTTGATTTCCAAATATCCCTGATGTATTTGTATTACCTCCCTGAGGTGGAGAGGACTGGTTTTCTGCCTGCATGAAGGAGCTTTTATAATCAGCAGGTGAGCTCGCCACCTATCTGCCCCGCTGCTCGGCATGTCTGTGTGGATTTCTAATGGTTCAGGAGACGAGGCAACCTTTAGCTTTCCGTTCTTATATAACTGTCTGTCATGAGCACACGGGGCTGTTGGCTGCCGGCGAGGTGAGGCGGTGCACAACGATCCCCCTCCCTCTGTGACCCGCTGCACCGCGGTTTCATTAGCCAAGCTGCGCCGTTCCTTTATGAAAACGCACGCAGGAACCTCCACGTTCATGAAGCACTGGATTAAATAATGATAAAAATATTAATAACAACAATCTCTTACACATTTGAGACCAAAAGATGTAAAAGAATTCATGATTGCACACAATTCCTCACAAGCTGCCGCTAATTACAACAGTGACAAATAGCCCACTTAGGAACTGCAAACATATCTCAAAACGAGCGATTGAGGAAATAATGCTGCAAAGATCAGAGATGTGGTCCAAGTCTTTGTGCTCGCTGGAGCTCAGTGTAAACCGAAGAGCCTCGCTATTCAATAAGACAGTAAAGCCAGGCTGATATGGGGCTTATTGCAGGTCTCGCAGTCTGAAAACAACCCGTCTGCCTGTTGTTTATATCAGTCTCAAGACATTTATAAAGGTCTCTTATGAAATCAACAAGCAGAAAAGCAGCTCTAATTATGACAAGGGGGCTGGAGAGGAGCACCGGTATGTAGATGACACCAGGAATTTAGGAAAGTGTGTTTAGTTATGGCTCTGTCTGACTGGGAAGCAGTGTGTGCCTTAAGAAGGAAGGAGGGAAAGACAGAGAGGTTGACAGTGAGGCGTCCAGAGGAGACATAAATCCCAGCAGAGACAGCCTCCTGCTGGCTTGAAGGGTTTGTGGCCCCCTTGCCACCTCTCTTCCCAGCGGTGAAACCTCTCCTTCCACCTCATCCTCTAATATGCATCATTCATCTTTTTAACCTAAACTCTGCCTCATGAGTCCAGCGGTAACACTCATACTTTGAAGGAAGTATGCCTTCATTTAATTCTCTGTATTGATAGAATATTGTTAAGCAGAATGAACGTTTTTACTTCACTTGATAAACACTTTTCTCCTTTTTGCTTAGTTTCCACTCACTCAGTTGGATTTTTGCTCACTGATTTGTAAGTGAATTGTACAATCTGCTTTCAAGGGCAGTTTTGACAAAACAAGATATTATGTAATATAAAATGATTCAAGCTTAAGGTCAAATATTTACTTCTACAGCGTAAAATATTGGATTTATTTAGTCGGTTGGTAGCAGATCAAAATGCTGTGAGAAGGATTATTATCTCAGAAACGCAACTTGTAATGAAAAATATATTTACATAACCAGCTGATATAATTAACCTGAAAGAAACTATCAGTGACTTATTCTCTGAAGGCTCATAATAACACAACTATTCAGCGTTTAGCTGCAACTTCAGGTTCAAATGCAACAAAAAACAGACAGAAATATTGAAGAAAAACAAACCAAACACAAGAACAATCAATGACAACACCTGTATCCTGTTAATCTGATTTAATACTTCTGATTTAGAACACAACACAAATGATAAAATCTATTTGTGTAACGCCAAGGCACACATCCTCAACTTCATAGAGCCGTTAAACCGGTAAATCATGCAGCAGACGAATAAACTCAACAAGAAATACAGTTAATAGACAGTTTGTTTTGGGATCAACCTTAATCGGAATCAGAAATAGATCAAAAACACTTTATTAATCCCAGGATGAGGTGATTCTCTGATACATCCAACAACTGCTGAGTCATCTGAATGTTTCTGATGACAGGATTCTGACTGCTACTGAAAGTCTGACGTGTTCACAGTAAAAAGGAACGGTGAGAGTACAGCTCCCTGTGGTGCTCATGTGAAGATGTCCACCTGTGTCTTCTGGAGATCCTTAAATGAAAAATCTGACTGATTTCTCCACTGCATTTAACACAGTCCAAAGAAGATGATCCCCACCGTTCTGTCTGCTTTGTCCCGATGACGTCGGACAGCTTCTTCAACTCCAACAGCGATAAGCAAGAGGGTCCTAAAGGTGGTTGTTTGGAGGCTGGATCTGCGGCCTTGTTCTGGTTTAGTCTCTCCAGCTGCATCTTCACCTGACCTCTAGAGACAGGCAGGTGGGACGGGGATGCAAAAGGAGAACATGCATGTCCTGATGTGGTTGACAACGATGACGGAGCTGCAGCAAGACCCGTGAATAGTGTGGAAGCTCTTTTCTTATTAAGCAGTCCTTTCAGGTCACTGGTGATCCAGGGTTTGTTATTGGAGGAGCGCCTCACTCAGATGACTTGTAGAAGTGTATATAGTCAGTCACGTGTAACATAACAGAGCTTCTGCAACAATAAATAAAGATAAATGGTGTGACCCTCATATGAAAACCATTAGACAGTTTAATGTTCAAACATGTAGAGGATGGTGATGGAAAAAGTCTGTTTTTCACTTCATGTTCTCCTCTCTGCTCCTGCACCCTGATTCCTCCCTCCCTCGGCCGTAGCTCCAGGCAGGGCCCTGTCGTGTCCTGTCCTGGCTGGGACGTGCTCAAAGAAAAGCCACTACCTGAGACACGGAGCTCCACCGTTATTATGACAGGCCAGGCAGCCCAACATCTGTCAGCCGTAGCACCGTGAGAATGGAGAGCGGAGGAGGCTGCTGAGGAGGGATTCAGAGGATGCGACAGACGAAAGACAAAAGCAGAGAAGAGCAAACACGGACGAGATGACAGGAAAAGAAATGAATTGGTTCCAATGAGCTGATGATCTCTAAAAAGACAAGTTTGGCTACAAATGAACAACCAAACATATTAGCAGCAGATAAAAATACTTCATAATTATCTGCAGATCGATTTATTTTAAAAGGAAGTTTCCACGTCCAAAATAACACGTAAGAGAAATGAATATGTTTTTCTCCTTCTTGCTTTAAATAGAAACATTTGTTTCCGACACCTTTCACTGCACTTGTTTCATTCTGCAACTGCTTTAAAGGGTTTATTTATAATATCTTAATTAGCGCCATTTGACACCTTCAGTAACTCGAGAAATCAGCTGGTTTGTAAAAGTTTTCTAAAACAGGCTGCTGACACCTAAACAGAGTATTAACACTGCAGATTTAGGACTCACATCCTGCACAGACACATCTGGACCTACTAGCTGGGTAGAAGTGTTAAAGCTTCAAACAGCGGTGTTTCAGGAACAGACGTGTTAAACAAGGTGTTCTTTTAACTGTTTTACCACATGTTTGACCTGTCTGAGGAAGCAAAATGCACAGAGATGAGGGAAACACAACATGTAGAAACGACTACAGTAAGCTAAGTGACTGGTATGAAACCAGAACCTGACGGACTCTCTGAACTGCTTCTTCCTCCTCCTCTGGTCCACTCAGACCACACTGGTGAGCTAAGAATGGTTTGTAGATTTATATATCTAATATATGGAGGACATTCTGCTTGATTTTATGTTATTTTGCAATGGACTTTGATATTTTTGCTTCATGGTCAACACTGATCCCTGTATATTATTTTGGTATACTCTTTCCATTTCATCTGGGGATTGGATTGGTAGAGCAGCCCTGTAATGAGGAAGATTTGGGATTACATCTAGATGCATTGGTTTATTCTGTTTTTGGAACAATAAAATCCATTTCATTTAATAATGAAGAGCCAGAAAGCAGGAAATATTATAAACCTGATTAAGTTTATGTATGAAAAATAGATTTTCTGTACAACACTTTTTTTCAGCTGTTCCTCTGGTGCCCTTCCTGCTGTTTAGAATAATTGTTTTCTCATTAGTGGCACCTACTGTTCAAGAAAAGAACTGCAGTAGTTAAAATCTGCGACAAATATCCTGATCATGTTAATTCTTTAATTATCCAGGAAGAAAACATGTTTTCGTATTTATAATGTAGGAAATACATTTTACTGCTGACTACAGTCAGAATTTTGCACCGAGCCTCAGTTTTGTGTATTGTTTGTTAATACTATGCAGGGGCGGTTCTGGGGGGGCAGTGCCCTCCTGACAGCAAGCTTGCCCCCCTCCTGTGGCCCCTCTGCTAAGTGGTGAGTCTCAGGCATTAGAGACAAATACTGTTTCATGTTGTCACTGAAATGAGATCAAAGCATTTTTGCAAAATAGTTTTATTTTGAAACTTATTGAAGTTTTTGTGTCCAAAGCAACTGTAAATGAATTGCTGTTATTGTATTGCTGTAATTACAATGTTTGTAGTTTTATTGTTTTAGATAGCACCCCTCTAAAATGCAGCTGGCCCCCCTCTAATGGTCTAGAACTGCCACTGATACTAAGTCTAGTTTTATGAAAATGTTTTGTAATATTAAACAAGGCCTGTTTGTGACTTTATTTTAAAATGAAGTCTCAAAACGAGTCTTAGCGGTAGTCAAAGATTCTTCTGTTTTTAAAGACATTTGGAGTTGTCTCAAACTTGAAAGGTGAAACATGAAAAGACGCCTTTTACACAAAATAAAAAATCTCAAACTTCAGCGTCTTTGTTTGGACAGCATCAAATAGGTCAATTAAGGCCCCGTTTTCGTCTTTTTGTCTAAAAGTGGACACCCCAGAGTCTGGGGTTAGGCCTTGGTTAAGCGAGGCCTAATTTTCACCGTCATTATTTGGGCTGACTACAGACAACGACTGGCCAACCTGACAGACTTAGCTATTGGCTAGAGTTGTTTTGCCTTCAAGAATCAAATTCTTATTATATGTTATTATTTATCATCATAGCATGATTAAGGGCTGGACCGTATCAAATCAAGGAACACATTGTATTGTATACAAACCAGAGAATTATACTTTTTGAAATTTTTGAAAGTAAACTGCTTGAATATTATTAATTTAAGTAACAATGATTATACTTTATTTAAATTAACAGATGTGGATCACTTTCTTTAAACCTGAGCTTCCTTCTTGTCTCCTCTTTAATCATTCGAAGATGCTTTTGAAAGGTTAGACGTGCAGAGAAAGTGGGACGGAAGAGAAAGTCTATCTAAAGGTGTGAGACAATATGTATGCAAATGCTTTCCTCAGCAGAGTCGAACCCACATGCCTGCCACGGAGAAGCTGAACGAGGATTTATCATCCAATATCATCTCATTACAAATGGTTGTAATAAACACATTGCCAAGCTGTAAAACAGTTGTCCATCATCTCTAAGTGGCCGCCTAAACAGAGCAGTAAATCAGCAGACATTGTGTTGGGACTTTTAGCAAAGACTCACGCAAGAAACCAAACTCGGAAAGAAGACTGTGACTAAAAATAGGAGCATTTTGGTGTTTATGAAACAAGTTCAGTGGCTCACAAACAGAGTTTTACTGCAGCGCTCAAACCAGACGAGAGGGAATTAATACATTTTACTAAACTGGCTCAGTTTCATAACTGTGCCTTACAGAACAGATACGGATTAGAGACAATTAAAATAACCATTCATCATTCTTGCAAAGTTAATAACCCTTAATAAAAGCCTGGATCGTTTAGCGCTCCCTAACAGAAGCTAGCGCTGACAGCAGTGAGGTATATTTATGTAAAGATCACACCTCTGACTGGTTCCACTGGACGGATCTCTCTGCATATCTGTCAAACAAACACATGGCCGCTGAAGCGTGGTCTGCTCACACGAAGTGACAACACGGGAGGAGAAAAACACGTTTAAAGTCAAAATGTGAAGAAACTTCCAAACACACTGTCAGAAATCGCAGTATGTCCTCAGGCCACTGGTAATAATAAATAACAGTCTGGATGTGAACCCATCCATTGATCTACCACTATAAATTCTGACTGACATACATTTCCCTTTACTAGAAAATCCTAGCCAGGGTTTTATGGGTTTGTTGGAAACAGATATGATCTTAATGCAAAGACGCACTGGGAGAGATCAGGCTCTCTCCAGTACACAGGATATCTCTATACTCACCTATAGGTCCCCCAGTTCTCTGCTCCCAAGAGGTGGTTGGAATGGCTACAACCTCTCCAGCCTCGCAGGCATATGGTTAATCAATGCAGCTTCCTCTGCACAAATGAAACCCTACACTCAAACAGGGAGGATAGGGGAGCTACCGGCGAGGTCTCCCTTGTCTCTCAGTCCTAATGAAGCTCCCAGGTAATCGAATCAGTGTACACACAGGCAGATGGCCAATGAGGGAACAACCATGAGGGCTCTTAATGAGAGGCTGATAAAGTTTTCATCTTACCTATGAGTTATTTTTTCCTCTTTAGCATCTAATTAATATGAATCAAAAGTGACTGAACATGTGGCTTTATTAATTCAATATGCTCTATGTTTTATTTATGCCTGTTTGCCCTTCCCATAAACTCTTGGTCTGTTACAAACAAGTTGACCTCTGCTAAATATAGCTGAGAGGATGCTTTTATTTGTTTGACCAGCTGGACTGAAGTTGTTAAGGGGAAGGAGGGTTATTTTTAAGGAATAAGAGACAAAAGTCAAGTTCAATTTTTGCATAGAGCACTATGCAGGAGGAGGGGCGTTAAAGCACTGCCAAGTGATTTTGCCACTTGAGTGACTTGAGAAAAAATTATAGACAAAATATATGATGAATCAGGGAATGTGCCCATGTTTCTGTTGAGAATTGTCTCTTTTTTTCTTGCTGCCTGTTGTCATAAATACATGGTATTTTCGATGTTTTTAAATGATCAATGAACTAGTTAAACCATTTTCCAGTTGATCTTCTTTTGATTGAGAAGCTTTTGTTGTGATTTGCCTGATAAATCACCACGATGAACAGATCACGTGTGGTGGTTGATGGTATTCTTACACATAAGCCACCACATTGGACTGCAGTGTGTCACGCCACACGCTGCCACCTACTGGCCATGTCTGGGGTTGTCAGGAAAAATAATATTAGAAATGAATCCATCCATTTCTCAGAAAGCTTCCAGAGGGAGGCAACCAGGAATCATCCTAGTCAGATGCCAAGACCATCTTATCTGACTTCCTACTCTGAGCTTCCCCTGATGATGGAGCTACTCACGTCATCTCTAAAGCTGAATCCTACCACCCATCAAAGGAAGCTCAGTTCAGCTGCTTGTATCCAGATCAGTCACGATCCAAATCTAGTGACTAGAAGTCAAGGTGTGGATGTAGATGGACCAGTAAATCAAGATCTTTATCTTTTGACTCAGCATCTTCTTCACCCCAACAGATTGACATAAATCTAAAGATGAAGCCCTGGTCTGTAGGTCCATCACTTGCAAACAACACACCAAGTTATATAACCTCCTTCCATTAAGGCAACCAGTTCTAGTTGAGAACCATTGCTTCAGACTTAGAGGAGCTGACTCCAACCTGTTGGCTTCACACTTGATTGTAAACTGTTTCAGTGCACACTGGAGCTAATGGCTTAAAGACACCAATAGAACCACATCAATGCAAAAAGCTGATATGAGACCCAGAAGTTGCCAAAACAAACACATTTCATTCCAAAGCTACAACTTGAGATCTTGTCCATAAGAGACAAAGGGCTGATAATGAATGAATGATAGACCAGATAACCTTCGCAATGACCCAAGGTCCTCATGACCGTCCACAGAGAGACTCGAGAGGACACGGCTGTAAGCCTTATCCAAGTCCTCAAAATACACGTGAACTGGACAACAAAACGTCCAAGCTTCCTTAAGCCAGGGTGAAGATCTGGTTCACTGTTATAATAATATTATTATTATTAGTACACATTATTATTAGTACACTGTAAAGTAATTATTTGTCTGTAAAATTATTTGTCTGTAAAATACATATTTCAAAGTCAAACTATCTGCTGTCCACCTTCACAAGAACATTCATCTTTATGCCTAAAGAGGAATTAAAGCTGCACTCAGTAGATGTAGCTTTTAATGTTTTTTAATGCCTCTTAACAACGTTCTAACATAGTATAGCTATAAATATATTGTAGAGATAAAAAAAAAACCCCGAAAGAAATCAATAAAGTGGTTGTCCCGCAATTCTCTAAAAACTTCAGCCAATCCGGCTGTCTGTCTGCCGCACTTTCACACTGCTTGGATCTGCCATTAATCCGCCGGGGCACATTTTGCAGCAGAACATCCTGGAAGTGAGAGGAGGATAGAAACAGCCAGCTGTTAGCGCTTCCATTTTAGGAAAAAAATACCAGAGTCCCCCCAGTAAACACATTTTCAGCTAGCAGAAAACTAAAAACGTTTGGAGGTAAAAAGAGGAAAAACCTGGGGAACGTTTCTACGGCTGGAGTTTTGCTTTGTACAATTACCATGGCAAAGCATGGTCCCATGTCCGTGGAAAGGCTGGCCTATGGATTTTACCCGATGGGAGGGGTGAGTGCTCTGAGACGTGTTTGTAAAAAATAGCTAACTTAGCTTGTTTACCAAACTGCAGAGTGCAGCTTTAAAAGATTTGAGAACAAAACCCTGACTGAGGTTTTTACTCAAACATTAAGAATTTAAATACATTCTCTTGCCAATTTCTGCAATTAGCACATTTATGCTTCTGAACAATATGCAGATGTGTTGAATTCCTGCAAACGCTCTCACCATCAATCTTATTCAGAGGAAAGAAGGTGTTTTGCCAGTTTGTGTGCACAATTAAAAACTATCAGTACCTGCTGGAAAACTGTCTGGACTGCTTTACAAACTGCTGCAGAAAATGTAAACTCCTGCGTGACTGGATATTTGTTAGTTTAACATTGTTGCACTTCAGTGGAACAACTAAAACTGTTGTTTTTTCTGTAGTAAGGTTCATGTAGTGACGCTATAGGCTGAATGTTGGTGCAGTTGGTTATCATGTTTTATTGTCTAAATTCTAAAGTCTACCCCCGTGTTATGGGTGTTTACACCTAAGTCCTCAGGATGTCTTTATTCTATGTTTTTAATTGTATGCTCTTTATAGATTGTCAGATCATGAAGTATTAGAATGCTGACGATGTGCCAAAGCACAGAGATCATAGACGTAACGTTCTACCAGTCAGGACGACGGAGAACAGAATGTGTTTAGGGATTGTTTCCACCTGGACCTTTTTAGATGTGACACACTGTAAGCCTGATCATTTGCTGCTGGTTATGAACTGAAGAAAGGCTAAAGACGTGTTTGCTTTTTTATCGCTAGCTTTGTTCTGATAACATGGATTTACGGTGAGCTGGTGATTTACGACACATTTATGTTAATTACCAGCTGTAGCAACATTAGCGCTGCTAGCACTTGTAGGACTGTCTGTAAATATACCATTACCTCATCAACTTGCTATAAATAGAGCAGCATAATTTGCTGAGCCCATGAATTCATTAGGTAGTCTCTCACAACTCTATTTCTATTTTTTTATTTGCACACTCAAATTTATCCACAAATCCAATCACATATGAACCTGTGCAGCAGCTTATTGGAATGGATGGAACAAATAAATGTTGTTTTTAGAAAACCTCCAGTTTCAGATTCTCTGACCAGAATTACCTGTCCACATTTCAGCCAGTGTTATGTCGCTAATACAGGAGGAATATGCTACATATCTACAACTGCACAAAATGATCAAATCTGTTCAACAGTATTAGTTGTCTTTAATAGTCTTTTAAGATAATGTATATGTTTAGGGAGTGGATGTGGCTGCACTGTTTGGTAGAGAGTTAAAAAACAAAAAGATTATTGTGATAAAATTACGATTGTGATTTTAGTGTATAAATTGTCATATGATAAATTTGGCTTACTTTAAATGTAACTCAAACAAAAGCATGCTTTCTAGAGGGGTGTTCCCTTTTTTAAAGTCGTATTATATCACCATCCCTCAGGGGTGAAGGGGACACTGAAGGTAGGGGTGACACTTGGGGTAATAAAAAAGCAGGCATTCATATGACCAGCCCAAATTCTGTGTGTTCTCCTGTTTGATTTAATAAAGAGAGGTTATTACGAAGGGATATTTTCCCCGCTCTCCCAATTTAGAAACCGGCAGTGAGACCTGTCTCCTCCTCCAAGCTCTGCAGAGCAAGTAATACCCACTAACCCACAGAAAGACAGGAGACAAAAAGCTAATTTCATTATCTGTGGTTTCGATGCTTTTATCAGCCGTTCACACTCAGACCCCATGATGTTAGTTTATGGGTCTGAGGAAGAAATAAATAACGTGTGTGTGTGTGTGTGTGTGTCAGGGAGACAGAAACTTCAACGCTGATGGAAAACTTTGATATGAACAAAGGTTCATACATGAACAATTCAGCCTGTGCTGAAGATAAGTGAGATAAGTGTATTTGTGAGACACTTTCTGTTTTTAGGTTAGATTACATTTACCATCCGAGGTTCTGCTGACAGGTTTTAGAATAATTGTAATTTTTTTTGTAAACGTGAGACGGATCTTTGTGTTGTTTTGGGCCAGGAGGTTTTGGTCTGGAAACTCTCTCATGGATGCCATTTCTGTCCCGTCTCTTTCTTTTTGCTGAATCATGACCTCTGACCTTAAAGAGCAAATTGCAGGTTTTTTTGTTTAGATAAAATGCTGTCCAAAAACACAATTTAACACATTTATTGAGGGTATTTTGTTTTACACTACACGCCACTATAGGGGCGCTGTATCAGCAGCGGTGCACCAGAAAGCGCTAAAACAGCTGCAGAAAAAGATCAAAAATAGCTTTTCCTGCTAGTTGGTGCTATCTAGGGCTGCTGGGCCGTCGGTAGGTACCAGTACAGAAAAAACACGGTACCGACTTCGGTACGTTTACTATGAAATCCCCTGTAAATGACCCGCTTCATGTCTCCACCGGCGCTGCTGCACGGGGGGAGACACAGGTGAGACACAGAGGAGCAGATAGCCCCTCCCCTCCCTTTCAAAATAGCGTAGCGAGTTTTGGGTTCAAAATTCAGAAAAACTCTAAAGTTTGGCTGCATTTTGGAAAGGTAAACGGGAACAGAGCAAAATGCAACATATGCTATGAGATTTGTGCCGCGAAAAACAGGAATTCCAGCAATTAGTCGAAGCCACGCATCACATATGGAATAGACTTGCTGCTGCAGCGACGTGTTCAGTCTGACTCTGAGCTTCCAGCCTCTACTGTAGGAGGTGTGTGAGGGGAGAGACAGTGACATCACAGAAAGTTCCCGTGGTGAGCTATAAATACCGGTAATAACAGTAAATGCATAAATATGCCAAAAAAACGATGGTTTATACTTTTTTATTTAAAAAAACATTTATTACTTGTTATTTTATCTCATAATTATACATATAGGTACCAAAAAAAGTACTGGTATCGAAAACTAGGTATCGTTAAAGTAGTAGTATCAAAAAATATTTAACAATACCAGTACATTATTTTAAAACATTAATTTTTTGGTAATTTTTCCAGATCTCAAAAACACAGAGCCAGTGGTTTGACAAGCACTGGCTGATTATTTACCTGGCTCAGGGATACTCAGGTAATCTGATACTATTGGTGAATTAATCAACTTCCACCTTATACCTTTATTGAAGAGACTAAAGGCACCAGACTTTACTAAACTAAGACAAATTAACAGATGTAAAATATGAAATGACCATAAAACTAAAATTTTAAGTGAAAAATGAACCCTTTTTTGTGACTTTATTGCAGATTTATCATATTTTAAGTATCGGTTCATGGTATCTGTTAACTTTAACCTATACATGTACATTAGACGGTATCGGGGCCGATACCAGTATCGGTGCACAGAGCCGATGCATGTGCTGGTCAGGATGGGCCCACCTCCGCCTCAATCTGAGCCAGGAAAAACCCTGGTTATTACATCACTTTCATCCATTCCTGAAAGTGAAGTGTGTGATTTCACACAAACACTCAGTGAACAACTCTCAGCCTTACTAACTCTCTAACCCTAACTCATTTAATTATAGCTACATATCTGTAAAAATCACTGTAATCAGTAGAACGCCCAATGAAGACCTTTATAGAGTTCTATTAAAATAAACACACCATAACAGGGAAATACATGATCGCCTTTCTGTGGAGGGTAATAAGCATCTACACACACCGGCGTTTAGCCAACATGAGTTGTGTGAGATGTAGCTTGTTTAAACTAGCAACTAGCTTAACCCCCCCCCCCCACACACACACACACACCTACTGGAGCACCAGAGAGTTGACATCAGCATCCAGTGGTTTGTAATGGAAAACTTTTGCATTTCCCCTACTAAGAATAGCTAAGGCTGGGCAGGTAAAAGAAGAGAAAGAGTGTCTGCAGATGAAGAAGAGTGTGACAGGATGAGCTGTGTGTCCTTTAGTGTTGATGAGTCAGGGGAAAAATTCCAGCAGCAGAGCAACCTGAGACGAGGCGCTCGCTATTCCCAAATTCAAGACATTTAAAACCCGCTGATCTCTTCTTGTCTCGCCGTAAAGATTCATTAAACTACAGCTCTTTGAAACAAAAACAGCAGCATGTGACTGCATAGGCTTTAGGTGTGCCTTCGTGTGTGTGAATGTATGAGTGAGAGTTTATCTGAACGGCATCCGGGCAAAACTCCGGTTTCTCATTTCCCTGATGAATTACAGGGAAGTGCGTTGAGACAGAGAACAAACGAAACACAAAGGTAATCGGGGTTTCAGACTCTACGCTGTGTAGCGGTTACTGTAAAGGACAGCTGACTCAAGTGAGTGGAGGTAAGTTCCTCATATTAGTTGGTAATCACTCACTCACTATCATTATCCAGTTTTAGTTCATCTATTCAACTTTATCCAGTTCTTTCTGACCCGTCTCCTCCTCCTCTCCTTCTCATTTGACCAAAGTGATACACAGATTTGACCCCCCCCCCTCCACTCTGGGTCCATCTGTCCCTGGCTGTCGTTACCGGTGATGTCTGACTATGGCTGATGGAAATCATCTTATTAAGGCTGCGTTAATGTCTGCTCTGAATTCCTGGGACGCTTTGCCTGCCCCCATTTTAATTGGCTGACTTTATTAATATTTCATTTATTTGAATACCGCACATCACCTTTTTCTTGGCCGACTCTGACGCTGCTGAGGGATGATCACAAAGTCAGGCAGCATGAAAAAAACATTCCTGTCTGTAATATTGCTTTGGAGGTTATTGTGAAATAAAAACGTAAAGAAACCGTTCAGCTGACAAGCTAACGGCTAGCTGGAGCAGGGACAAGACATCCTGAAATAACTGATGTTACATTTTACTTTGGAACATCCGAACCATCACTTTTACTTTGTTATTGACTTCTTAGTTGAATTAGGAAATTAATTAGTGATTTATGAGTTAAAATACGATTAAAGCACCTCTGGGAAGTCATAACGGAGAATTCCTTCAGATTTTTAGAAAACATCTATTACCACAGACTTTTGTGTGAGTGTGCTGGAAGCAGAAAGACAGAACAAGTGTAAGGATTTAAAATGTGATGAGTGGACAGCTGAGTCATCTCTACACCTGCAGCTCTCGTGGGATGTTTCCAGTCTGCAGTGGTGAGGTGAGGACAGACACACAGAGAAATAAAGGACTGGTGTCTGTGCCTAAAGGTAAAAGTCTTTAAATAAATATACTGTAAAACATGTATTTCTGAGCATGTCAGCTATAAATACCTCCTAGTTTTAATCATTACTTCAGGTCACTAAAGTGCTGTAAACATTTTTTGCCCCTTTAAAGATTTCTCCTGTTTATTTTATATTTACTCGGGTTATTTTGGTCCGATTCTGAAATTTGTTTGCGGATCTGTAATATTTAAGTTACAGAAGAAATCACTGATGTGGTCATTGATGTGTGCACATGTATTTACAACCAGACACACACACACACACACACACACACACACACACACACACACACACACACACACACACACACACACACACACACACACACACACACACACACACACACACACACACACACAGCTACAGCCCTGGAGCTACCTTCAGGACAGAACGCATGGTGGAGCTGGAAATAAAACAAAATGTAAAAGAAGAAGAGAAGGAAGTATTTAACAGCTTATTTCATTATCATCTGATTTTTGGAAAACAACTATTGTGTTAGTTTTTTGCAGTTTATAAAAAAATGTGACTCCTTTACTTCTGCATCAGCAGAAAACTTCCACAGCGATTTTGAGTTTTTGTTTTCTCACCAGCAGCAGAAACTCTAATGTGCACTTAGTTACATTTACAGTAAGGAAAATATTTTCTGCTGAACTTGTTGGCACAGGCAAGAGTTCAGCAGAGGGATATGTGCAGTCTGAAGCCATACCTTAGATTAAGCTCTACAGAAACTCTGAACTATAAATGTTTGGGTTTTTTTCACTACAAAAACGTTCTGAGTTGAGTCTTCCCCACAGGGCTAGGCTCTGTGGTTGGAACACTGGAATACACAAACCACTGTAAATTACCAGTATTATTCCTTCTGTTTAGCATCTTGGCTGGCATTTATAGCATAAACATCTGGGTGTATTCTGGCAAAAACAAGAAACATTCACACAGCGCAGAGGTTTTTTTTTATCCCAATTTGTGCACTGAGTGTATATTTTAATCTACTGTGATGAAATAAAGACAATGATCTCAGTTTATCCATCTGTCAGTATCAAGATCACGTCTTCTAAAAACCTCTGAGCTCAAAGGTTCTCTGCACTACCTTCACTTTCTGCCTTTGAATTATAGGTACTTATAATTTGCCTGCAGAAGGGTGAAATTAAATCAGTGTAAAATGCTGTAAAAGTTTTATTTCCACCCATTTGTAAGCATGTTATATCTTTTCTTTAGTTATACACTTTAACAAAGAGCCCGATGTAACACAAATTTGCAGAAAAACCTTTAAAAATGCCTCAAAATGATGTAAGTTTAAGCATACTTCTTACTGACTGGTCATGTTTGCAACAACAAATATTTGCTGACAGAACAGAATGAGGTGAAATTGTTTGTTTGCAAAGACTTTTGTAAATTAAATGGAGGCTGAAACCTGCAAAAGACAGATTCAATTGTTCATTTACTTTGCAAAAACTTTTAGCTAAAACAACGTATATTTAACCTATAAGGCATGATGTGAGGGAAACCAGAGGAAACCCACACATGCATGAGGAGAATATGCACTCTAAAAAGAGTATTTGGGCTGTAGTTCAGTTGATGGACTTATTTACCTAAATCTGACCTATTATTTTGGTCTAGTCAGAACAACTTAAGTTTTTGGGTTCAATCAAAGTAAAAGTCAGTGATATTCACATTGAAGAAAAAGAGAAGTTGAACCAACTTAATTGACTTGTGTCAACTGGTAACAAGTAATTCAATTAAGTTTATCCAACTTAAATTATAAAGTTTGTTTAACTTGAAAAATTTAAGTCAAAACTTACTCAAATGATTTAGTTTTGTACAAATCAAAAATTCAAATCCCTCTGCCTGAAATTTATATAAATTCAACTCAAATTATTAAGTTCTCCAAATTGAAAAACTGAATGATCAAAAACCACATTATCAATTACTTTGAACTTAAAAAACTGTTTAAATGTAAAGCATCTTAAATGTGTGTTTTAGCATGTTATTTTAGTTTTTAGTGTAAAATACTTCCATTGTAATTAGAATTTCAAGTTGGCTAAAAGAAAAAATAATTCATTGCAGAGATGGAACATTTTAAAGTTTGTGAGAATATCACAAATTTAACAATTTTGCACAAATGCAAGTAATTATGCAATAAACACTATTTTATACTTTCCTACTCCCTGAATGGAGTTAAATATTTATGAATAGCTAAGCCCTGCTAGCAGGTTAGTGACAAAAACTAAGTATCCATAAGTATAAAGTAGGTCAGTATTTGAAGTATAAAAAAGTGTTCACTGCATAATTATTTTTGAAATCTTACAAAATAGTGAGCTGCTGGGTGGTGCATGTTGTTAGCACTGTTGCTCTGCAGGAAGGGGGGTGAGACAAAGTGCGGTTCAAAGACTCTTCATGCAAGTCCAATCATCGAGCCAGTGTACCCGGCCCGGAGGGTTACCGGGGTCCCACCCTGGAGCCAGGCCTGGGGTTGGGGCCCATGAGCGAGCGCCTGGTGGCCGGGCTTTTGCCCATGGGGCCCGGCCGGGCCCAGCCCGAACTGGATACATGGGCTCATCCACCTGTGGGCCCACCACCTGCAGGAGGAACATGAAGGGTCCAATACATTGTGGATCGGATGGCAGACCAAGGCGGGAGCTTTGGCGGTCCGATCCCCGGACACAAAAACTGGCTATTGGGACATGGAATGTCACCTCTCTGGCGGGGAAGGAGCTGGAGCTTGTGGAAGAGGCTGAGCGATACCGGCTAGATATAGTCGGGCTCACCTCGACACATAGCGTTGGCTCTGGAACCCGAGTCCTTGAGAGGGGTTGGACACTTTTCTTTGCTGGAGTTGCTCCGGGTGAGAGGCGGAGGGCTGGGGTGGCCTTTCTGTTAGCCCCAAGACTCTCTGCCTGTATGTTGGGGTTTTCTCCGGGGGATGAAAGGGCAGCTTCCCTGCGCCTTCGAGTTGGGGAACGGGTCCTGACTGTTGTTTGTGCTTATGCACCAAATAGCAGCTCAGAGTACCCACCCTTTTTGGAGTCCCTGGGACGAGTGCTGGATAGCGCTCCTACTGGGGACTCCATAGTCCTGCTGGGGGACTTCAACACTCACGTGGGAAATGACAGCGTGACCTGGAGGGGTGTGATTGGGAGGAACGGCCCGCCCAATCTGAGCTCGAGTGGTGTTCTGTTTTTGGACTTCTGTGCAAGTCGCAGTTTGGCCATAACGAACACCATGTTCGAATATAAGGATGCCCACCGGTACACCTGGTACCAGGGCAGCCTGGGTTACAGGTCGATGATTGACTTCATAGTTGTATCATCTGACCTGAGACCGTATGTTTTGGACACTCGAGTGAAGAGAGGAGCGGAGCTGTCAACTGATCACTACCTGGTGGTGAGTTGGATCAGGTGGCAGGGGAAGATGCTACGCAGACCTGGTAGACCCAAACGTATAGTGAGGGTCTGCTGGGAACGCCTGGCAGAAGAGCCTGTCAAGATGGTCTTCAACTCCCACCTCCAGCAGAGCTTCGACCGCGTCCCGAGAGCAGTGGGGGACATTGAGTCCGAATGGGCCTTGTTCCGCTCTGCGATTGTTGAGGCGGCTGTTGCTAGCTGTGGTCGCAAGGTAGCCGGTGCCAATCGTGGCGGTAACCCCCGTACCCGCTGGTGGACACCAGAGGTTAGAGGAGCCATCAGGCTGAAGAAGGAGGCCTACAAGGCATGGCTAGTCTGTGGGTCTCCAGAGGCAGCTGATGGGTATCGGAGGGCCAAGCGGGGTGCAGCGGTGGCAGTTTCCGAGGCAAAATCTCGAGCGTGGGAGGAGTTTGGTGAGACCATGGAGAAAGACTATCGGTCGGCTCAAAAAAGGTTCTGGCAAACCATCCGGCGCCTCAGGGGAGGAAGGCGGCAACTCGCTCACACTGTTTACAGTGGGGACGGGGAGCTGCTGACGTCAACTGGGGCTATAGTTGGGCGGTGGAAGGAATACTTTGAGGAGCTCCTCAATCCCACCAACACGCATTCCTATGAGGAACCAGAGCTGGGAGACCTGGGGATGGACTGTCCAATCTCTGGGGCAGAAGTCGCAGAGGTAGTCAAAAAACTACGCAGTGGCAGAGCCCCGGGGGTGGATGAGATCCGACCTGGGTATCTGAAAGCTATGGATGTTGTAGGACTGTCGTGGTTGACACGTCTCTGCAACATTGCGTGGTCATCGGGGGCAGTCCCTGTTGAGTGGCAGACCGGGGTGGTGGTTCCCATTTTTAAGAAGGGGGACCAGAGGGTGTGTTCCAACTATAGGGGGATCACACTCCTCAGCCTCCCTGGGAAGGTCTACTCCAGGGTACTGGAGAGGAGGGTCCGGTCGATAGTTGAACCTCAGATAGAAGAGGAGCAATGTGGTTTTCGTCCTGGTCGTGGAACTGTGGACCAGCTCTTTACCCTCGCTAGGGTGATGGAGGGGTGATGGGAGTTTGCCCAACCAATCCACATGTGTTTTGTGGATTTGGAGAAGGCTTATGACCGTGTCCCCAGGGGCACCCTGTGGGGGGCGCTCCAGGAGTACGGGGTGGATGGTCTTTTGTTAAGGGCCATTCAGTCCCTGTACCAGAGGAGTGTGAGTCTGGTCCGCATAGCCGGCAGTAAGTCGGACCTGTTTCCAGTGAGGGTTGGACTCCGCCAGGGCTGCCCTTTATCACCGGTCCTGTTCATAACCTTTATGGACAGGATTTCTAGGCGCAGCCGTGGTGTGGAGGGGGTTGAGTTTGGTGACAGGAGAATCTCGTCTCTGCTTTTTGCGGATGATGTGGTCCTCCTAGCTTCATCGGGCTCTGACCTACAGCTCTTGCTGGGGAGGTTCGTAGCCGAGTGTGAAGCGGCTGGGATGAGGATCAGCACCTCCAAATCTGAGGCCATGGTTCTCGGTCGGAAAAGGGTGGCTTGCCAACTCCAGGTCGGGAGAGAGGTCCTGCCTCAAGTGGAGGAGTTCAAGTATCTCGGGGTCTTGTTCACGAGTGAGGGAAGGAGGGAGCGGGAGATCGACAGGCGGATTGGGGCAGCGTCTGCAGTGATGCGGACGCTGAACCGGTCTGTGGTGGTGAAGAAGGAGCTGAGCCGTAAAGCAAGGCTCTCGATTTACCGATCGATCTACCTCCCAATCCTCACCTATGGTCATGAGCTTTGGGTAATGACCGAAAGAACGAGATCGCGGATACAAGCGACCGAAATGAGTTTTCTCCGCAGGGTGGCTGGGCTCAGCCTTAGAGATAGGGTGAGGAGCTCGGACATTCGGGAGAGACTCGGAGTAGAACCGCTGCTCCTCCATGTCGAAAGGAGCCAGCTGAGGTGGTTTGGGCATCTTGTTAGGATGCCCCCTGGATGCCTCCCCAGGGAGGTGTTTCAGGCATGTCCTGCCGGCAGGAGGCCCCCGGGTCGACCCAGGACACGCTGGAGGAAATATCTCTCTGGTTTGGCCCTGGAGCGCCTTGGGATCCTGCCGGAGGAGCTGGTAGAAGTGGCTGGGGAGAGGACCGTCTGGAACTCCCTAATTGGGATGTTGCCCCCGCGACCCGGACCCGGATAAGCGGAAGAAGACGAGACAAGACGCTCTGCAGGAAGGAGGTTGTGGGTTCGCTTCCCGGCTCTGTGGCCAGCTTGCATGTTCTACCCATGCATGTGAGTTTTCTCTGGGCACCCCAGTCTCTTTTAAGTTTGAAGTCATTGATAATGTGCTTTTGATAGTTCAGTGTTTTCATTTGGAAAAACCTAAAAATTTGAGTTGATTTTACATACATTTAGGTCAGAAGGATTTGAATTTTTAATTGTAAGAAACTAAATGATTTGAGTAAGTTTGACTTAAGTCTGTCAAGTTAAACAAACTTGATAATTTAAGTTGGATACACTTCATTGAATTACTTGTTACCAGTCAAAACAATTCAATTAAGTTGGTTCAACAATTCTCTTTTTTCAGTGTGCTAACTCCTTGCAGAAAGGCCATAACTGGGAATCAAACCAGTGACCTTCTTGCTGTGAGACAACCGTACAGAGCCACCATGCGGCTTTTGACATCTGGTTTTGTCATTCAGACCCTGACTGTTCTTAGGTCTGTGCTCTTCTGCAGTGGAGGGGTCTCTGGTGTTGTTTCTGGATTCTAGTGACCACCACTGGTTCCATAAGATTCCAGAGTGTAGCAAAGGAGTTCTCAAACTTCATATTCAAAGGTCCAAATCTGAAGCCAGGATAAGTTCAAAGGTCCAGAACAACAACAGAAGTGACCTGATTAAGCTGCTCTAATGTCTGACAGTAAAACGTCACGTCCTCTGTGACTTTATGTGAAATTCAAACCTAAAGCTGACTCAGTGAAAATCAGTTTTTATAGTAGAACTTCTCATTCTGTGCAAACAGATCATTTAGTCAACACACCGTCCTTCTCCTGATGTGTTGTCATGTGGAAGAGTTCGAGACTGGCTGCTTTATAGAGCGTTTTAAAACCTGAACATTTAAGTCTTTTAACAATAAAAATGTGTTTTACAATAACTTTATATCTTCACAGCACAGAGTGTGAGCTACACAAACAGACCACAGAGCTGAAGAGCTGTAATACTTCATAAAAGTTACTGATGTGTATAAAACGAACTGTTTGGAGCATTCTGTATGGTTTCCAATAGACGGCATGAATGATACTCACTCCTGATAACACTAGACTTTATTTGGCAGCGCTGAAGGTGAAAATTGGTGCTGGGGGGGTTGTAAGCGCAGGCAGGATTATAATATGACAGCTTTGGAAGCCAGGCGTGTGTATGCAGACATATGGTGTATACTTAAATCATGGCGGCTCCTGCGGCCTTTAACACCCATCTGTCATCCATAGGCTCAGCTCGGCACTGCTGGCGTCTCAATCAGCTGGCAAAACATTACACACACACACACACACACACACACACACACACACACACACACACACACACACACACACACACACACACACACACACACACACACACACACACACACACTTTCTCTGGGTCTCTTCCTCTCACAAACACATGCTTACATGTACGCGCAGCAGTTTGACAATGAGCCACAACAAGTGTGATTGCCACAGAAAAAAACACACACGGTGTCCTCACAGTGTTCCCTGATTAACGAGATGGTTTGTTCTCTTTCTCGGGCGCGGGCCAATCAGGTGCGAGGACACAAATCTCTCCCCGCCGGTGATGCTGAAGGCCACCGGCCACTATTTATTGGCAATTTCAGCTCTAACTACCCAGACAGAGAGAGCAACACGCCGACCGCGGGCAGACACCACCATCGCATCTGCCTCTGAGGGCGTGTTTCATAAGATGACTACATTTTGCTACAGGAAGTGTGATGGCAGGCATATAATAAATGACACCCCTTAGAATAATAAAGTATCGCAAATGCACACAAGAAGGTATACAGGTAGTCCTCATGTGGGTCCACAGGGATCAGAGCTGTGACTGGAGCAGATTAGACCATCACACAAAAAAGATTCAATTCACAATCTCTTTATTTATTAGATTAGGACTTAATTAGGAGGATTTATCAGACTGGTTTGTGTAGCAGCTCAGTCAGACATTACTAATCGATGTGTTTAATCTGCTTTATAACAAAAATAGAGATAATGTCATGGCTGCTTTCACAGTACAAATGTAAACCTATGAAAATAGTTGATGTTTGCAGGCTGTAATGACAGATGTGTTAGTGAAACCTTTAAACGTCTTCCAATCAGTTCATTATAAAGGTTGTTGCTTTAGCAGCTAAATTATAAACTCAGCACACTTACTTTATTTTGGTGTCTTTCTATTCTGTTTATTTCCTATCAGTTTCATGTTTGATCATGTTAATGATTTTGTGAAGCACTTTGCTATTTTTATCTCTGAGCAGTTTATGTATATAAATAAACGTCCACTTGCTCTAACTTGTATATATCTGTGTTCTGTGCTTTTATTAGCTGTTATCACTTCTTTAAATATAGAGTCAGGGTCATTTTCATCACCTTTTATCACCCAGTTAACCTGAGAGGCAACATGTTCATAAAGAGTGGAAGTCATGAAGGAAGTGGTGACTAAAGAGCAACCAGACTTCCTGTTCTTGAAGATCTTTCACCTAAAGGATTCTTCAGTTCTGACTGAGTGAGTTTCAGGCTTGTAAAATGACAGGACAACAAAAATAAACAAATAATAATTTTAAGTACAAGATATAAAAAAATAATGTTATTAAAATGATGTGATTAATTCATCCAATTACTGTGATGTTAATTAAATATTAGGAGGATTCTAAAAGAAGACGAGCCACGCTGAAAACCAACGGGACTATCAGAAGGTGGTTCTGTAGAGCAGTGATCTTCAATCTGTTGGAAAAAACAAATGATTTATATAAAGATGGATGGATCACCCTGGTTTACTTCCTGTGTTTAAAAATAAAGCCATAATATCCTGTAGGGATGGCTATCGGTATCGGTTTTTTGATAACATCGGCCGATATTGACAATATCGGTAAATATCTGTATCAGTTTTTGTAATGATGACACACATGACCTTAACAGACCATGCACATATTATACATCAAAGTGTTCGGCTCCTTCTCCTCTCTCCCAAAATATCAAAATATAACAAATCTGATGTAAAGTTTAGAGTTATTTTTATTTATTTGGCACACCTTGCATTAAATCCTGTGTTTGTCGTTTTGTTTAATGAAGGCTACCACGCTTATATCGGTATCGGTTTATATCGGTATCGGAAATTAAGAGTTAGACAATATCGGATATCGGTGAAAAAGCCAATATCGAGCATCCCTAATATCCTGTCATTGTGATTTTTAAGGATTAAAGAGAAAATTTAAACATGCAGGTGAAGTCATGTACTAGAGCCAGCCACTAGGGGGCGACCTATTTGTGTCAGTTTCAACTTCCACTCTTATGTTGGCGAGCCATTCAAGTTTTTTAAGAAGCAAACTGACTCTGACAAACTATCAGTAAACAGTACAACTGGTTACATATCCGCATTAATTTATTTCAATTTCTAGATATTTAGAAGTAAAAACAGCTTCTAGATGAGTTTTTACTAGAAGTAATTACAGTTCCTGTTTGGTTTATTATTTTATTTTTATAAAAAATGATTTGGAAATTTAAAAAAAAACAATCTAGAGGTAAAAATACAGTTTTGCCAGAAAAATTGACTATGAGAAAGTTTTACAAGAAACAACTTGATTATGTATTTTATTCCTAAATTCAATTGAACTCATTTTGTTAAACTGGGATAGGTGTGTTTGAAAACCAGTGTGCTGTGATTTATTTATAAAAAGACAGGAAAAAAAGGAAGAATCTGCCCCTGAATCTCACCTTTTCCAGGCTGCAGCTCCTAAAAAATCAACTAAACATGAAAAAAATCCCCCTGTGGTCTGAGAAATCATGGACACACGCAGAGATGTCCTGTTCTGGGTTCAGGGTTTAATGGTACAAGGATTTATTTTCTCATGTGGGAACAAGTGAATCTGTTAAAAAGACAAATATCCCAACCTGTGACCCACTGATTTCAATCCAGAATATACAGTTTTACCTGCTGAGATAAAACTGTAAACTTTCTTCAAAACTTTGATTAAAATCCTATAAAGTATTTTCTGCACAAGGTAACACTCACCAGCTCTTAAAAGAGTTGAAAAAGAGAAGAAGAGAAGAAAAGAGCAGCGAGGGACAGATGGTTCAGCAAGGAGGAGAGAGACAGGAAGAATAGAGGTCAAAAGGAGAATGCAGATGGTGGAAGAGGGGAGTTAACTGCTGTGTGTGAGCAGGACACACACACGCGCGCGCGCACTCACACACACAAGCCAGAAAACTGGGGTTTGTCAGCTTGATTAGAAATCCGATCAGAAATCTCCCAGAATTCAGCAGGAAGTCTGGAACAGAGAGAAGGATCACAGAGGGAGTGTGGGTAAAATGCCAAGGAAGAGAAGTTTTTCCCCCCATCTATCTCTCTGGCATCAGCGTCGTGTGTCATGGAGATCTCTCTCTCTCTTTCTTCACGACAGGACGACACATATGGCAGCAGAGGAAGAGTGTGCACATGAGCACGGCGGTGGAGACGAGCCAGGCGCTCCGTAATTGTCTCGGCGTGATTATGACCACAGCTGGAAGACACGTTACATGAAGGCAGAGGACTCTTCCACGGTTAGTTTATCGTGATCTGTTCGAGTTGTTTCACGCCTCTCAGACTGCAAACGCCAAACCCTCCAAAACACTTCAGAGAGACGCTGAGGTTTATCGATAATTAGGAGGTTTTCAGGATTGGCATCTGCCATGATGGATCAGTGATGCAGTTAGCGATTCCATCAGGATACCAGAGGAGAGCTAACAGTGTTTATGAAGAAGTCGTGCTTGTAGAAATTGAAGCAGGAAGTGAGATTTTTGTGTGTGAGCTGCATCAGATGATTGCATTAAACTTCTGGTTAAACGTCATCTGAACCAGGAGGTCGGTGAGAGTCCATCGAACATATGAGAATAACTCATTGATGCTCAGATACTTGATGCTGATCAAAGAAACCAGTGAAGAGGAAATATTTGTTTTTTGATCAGACATTTTTGCCCAGGTTTTAAGGGTATTTAGTTAAGTATTTTAGCAGAGGCCCTGGTCCAAGAGGTGGTTCAGTGGGAATTAAGAATTAGGAGCAGCTAACGGAACGACAGATGCTGAACTCTCACCGCTCACCTCGCAGACGAAGCAGAAACATGAGAATTAAACTGACAAACGATGCTGCCGATCGCACTTCAATGAAACAAATAGAAGTTTACATTTATTCATAAGCAGTTTGTTTTTTGCCATGAAGGTGTGAGTGTGTTTTGATTCTTATGACTCGTATTAGAGCCTGTGTTGAATGAGAAGGTGCAGAGCTGAGTTTGATTCAATTAAACTCCTCAGGGGCTGCGGTGGCAAATGAACTGCAGCGTAACAAACTCCCACCGCCACACATCACTCTGCTAATCAGACAGCAGCCACCAGGCACGCACACGCACACACACACACACACACATACACACACAGTGCATGTTTACAATGCAGACTGCATGCAGTGAGTGTGAAAATATCAATGAGAAACATGTGATCATTAAAGAGGTTTAAAAAGGGCAAAATAACAGAAGTGGACTCATGAAGTGACGAGGCGGTGTCCATTACACACAGACCACATCTACACAACAATATCCAAATCAACATGACAACAGAAACATCTCCTTGACAACCCAGCTTCCTCTGATGGAGTTTACATCGGCTCACATAAACCTTTGTGTTCATACAAATAAATCTTCTGATCCATGTATTTCACTCTTGAAAAAACATCCTTACCCTCCACTAAAGGGGGCAGCGGCTGCACACAAACAAACATGCACTAAAGCGCCCGGGACGAGGCGGTCGCGGCGACGCTCCCAGGAGATAAAAGCCTCATTCACATGAGAGGCTCCATTAACCTCTAAATCAGCTGCCTTCGTATCACATCCTCTTCACACACACATTGTTACATTAACCTAAGTGGGGTTTCGGTGAGTGCCGGCTCATTCTGTGGACCTGCAGTCTATAGCTGCTTTACGCCCACACAGGTGAGGTGGTGGCAGCTACTCAGTCTGATTAGATTTTTCATGCTGATGTTTGGGTGGAGCCGCGCTGACGGTCACACACCGAAGCCCAACGATCACAATGTGTAGAAGAACAACTGAACAGATTCCTTTAATCGTCAGTAAACCTCAGGAAAAAGATGTCAAAAATGTTCCTGCTGAAGGGTGCATGCTGAGAAAGCTTATTTAGCAAAGGCTGTGCCTCCTATAGGTCTGTGAGGAGAGCCAGATTTAACACAGCGTATGTGTGGGTGGGTGTGCGTTCACAGAGTGTGTTTGCAGCACTGTGACAGTAGTGGGAGGAAGGGAGTCACATCTCTCCTTCCCTCAGCTTCTGTCCCTTAACTTGGCAGGTTGCATAACTGATGCTAGGACAGAACACCGGGCAGCTTCACAGAGGCACACCACTGTGCAAAAGTCTTAAACCACTCTTTGTTTCTTTATACCCCGCTTCCAAGTCTTGTCATCTGTGACGGTGGTCTTGATCAGTAGTTCTCCAGGCTTTCTGAAGGTCTTTCAAAGTTTTTGTTTTTATTTTGGCAGCTTTTTTACTTGTATGCTGTCTAGTCCTTGTGCCTGAACATGGCAGCATATTGTCATTAAAAAATTGGACACGTGGAGGACAAGTGGAGGACAAAAGCCTGAAAGTCATGTCATTAAGAAACACTCCGTCACAGAACTGAACAGGAGCTGAGAGACGCTTCGTCCTCCAGGTTTCAGATAATAACGCTTTGGGAGTCAAGTTATTAAAACCAAAATATGAATTTATGTGTTAAACTGAACTATTTCTCATTTTTAAATTCAACCTAAAAGCACCTAAAGATGTTACATAAATTAGTTGCATTAGGCTAAGCTGTCCATTTTACTACAACTACAAAAAGACACTAAACAAAAAACATTCAAAATGACTAAAAATAGCCGGGTAAAGGATTAGTGAAAAAAACAGCCAAAGATCATCTTTAAAGACCTTCAGTTCAAAGACTCCTTTAAAAGACTTTATAAAATGTCCCTACCAAATGTAAAGAATAAGGGAGGAGTTTACACAGTGCTCTATACTAAACCTAACAAGGTAGCATATTATTTTGTGGCCCATTCTGTCTCAGGGCTCCAGTCACATCTAAACACTTTGGTTTCTCCTTAATCCTGTTTAGTTGTATTGGTATCACTCCAACAATGTAGATTACAAGACAAGTTCAAGGTGTGTGTGTGTGTGTGTTTTAACACATAAAGATACAAATTTAAAGAAAATATCCTGTTTAACTTGCAACCTTTAAACGGTTTTAGATTACAATGCATTACACCAGTGATGTCTAATAGGTCACATTCAAGGCTCCAAAAACGTGAACTTAGACATGTTTTTGTTTGTTATTGTTTTTTTTTTAACCTCCTACTTCATAACAGTTATCATTATAAAATTATATTTTTGTCCGATGGCTGCACTGTCCTAACGGGTCATTTAGCATGTGTTGGTGGTGTTTTCACCACGTTACCAAAGTTATGTGTTCGGCTGTCCAAGTTCAGGACTCAGACAGGGCTTTGGTTTTTATGGCATCCCACAGCTGTAGTGGTAAAAACATCCCTTCTGCTAAACGCTGGGCAGAAGCAGCACACGGTTAGTGTAAAACGCTCTGAGCCACAGAATGGAGCTGGATTTCAACAACAAGAGTCGGGTTCTGAAAATATGAGCATCACATCAGAGGCAGCGCTAAGGTGCTAATCTTGTCAGGATCACCATATTTATAGTGACACTCTCTCGATCACCAAGGCTGTAATAACACTATACTCCTTCATCCTCCGAGGCTCACCTTCTTCTTACTCTCTCTTTGTCTTACACACAGACCAATCCCACCCCCTTCACACACACACAGACTGTACGTGGCTGAGTGCAGCAGCGCTGGCTGCACACTGGAGCAGAGGTTCGGCCGCACCCTGCTATTATCCCCAGAGACTTGTTCAGTTTAAAGGCAGCGTTGTGGCATGCTGACTGACGGCTCAATGGAAGGCCTGCTGGGAGTTTACTAGCAGGTGAGGAGTCTGACAAGCAAAAGGAAGAACACACACAGAGAGGGACGTACAGTACAAACGCTCTCATGAACACACACCTGCACGGCAGCAGACGCACAAATGCTGTCAGTCAGCTGTGAGTTAAACAGGCAAAGAATAAAAACCTTCAGATGCACCGGGTACACACACTGATACACACAGGAGTACAAAGCTGTGGATACACACAGATAGGCTGAGTGTGGTAATAAGGCAGTCGTGATCTCCAGGGAGAGAGCCAGTGGCCACAGAGAGCAGGGAGCGGAAACAGCTGGCTGCTGAAACACTTCCCCTCCCAGCACTGTAATTTCCTCCCAGAAGCACACCTGGACCCACACACACACACACACTCACATGCATACTGTAACTGTGTGTGGCTTCTGTATGTCGCCTTAATGTGTGTGTCTTGTGTAAACACGTGAAAGTCTTTTTTTTTTTTACACCCTGTGAATGACTTGTGCGTGTGTTTTATGCAGGTATGCACTAATGTACACGACTGATTGGGTCCCTGGTGCCTGATTACAGCAGAACTCATCGATACTTTACGTCGCTGTGTGGCCAAAAACATTTGAAGACGTCCTCATCAGATTACAGAAGAACAAGGTACATCATGCAACACAAATATTTAGCAAAATACACCTGAAGACTACTTATAATGATATAATGAATTTCAAAAAAATACACAGAGCAATGAGTGTGTATTCAGTCAATCAAGCACTAAGTTAAAAACACCTCGTATGAATCTGATCTTACATAAACGTGTGTTTCTACTACATCTGTCTGATTCCTAATGGGATCCCTCTGTCGATCGAACCAGTCTTGCAGAGGGGGCTGTGGATAGATTCAGCACAAATACTTGATAAAAACTGACATGGGTCTGTGATTATGTTACCCAGGATGGAAACATTAAAAAGGACTTTCCACAGTTTGTCTCTGACAGTGAGTACAGGCTGGATATACTACTCGCTGCCAGAATAATATTCGTCATCGTGGCAACTGGTAATGGATCAGCTTTCTCATCAAAAACACCACGTAAATTAAATAACTCTATAATAATGATCAGCCTAACTGGTTGCCACAGGATAAAAGATCAAAAAAGAATCAGACTCAATCCCACACACATGTCATCGTCCACCTTTTAAAAAATGAACCCATGATAGTGTTAAAATGAAACTTTTCCAAGTGTAGAAGCTAGCTGTGCAACAATGCTAAAGCTAGCTGCTGGTAATTAAGAAACAAATAAACTATCAGCTAACACGGTGTTTTTAGTGTCTATGCTTCTGATATAGCACAATGTTACTGTTGAGTTAAGTTGTGATGTTGTCCAACGACCACAAGGTGGGGCTGATAGCACTTAGGCTGTTAGTGGTGACTGAAGCTTTTCTAGAGCACAACACAAATAATGTTGCTGAATTGAAACCTTTTTAAAACCAGAGTCTGAGAAGTCAGAATGAGAGGGTGAAAGCCCCCCCCCCCCCCCATACATCAGTGCTTTTTAAAGCATCAAATTACAACTACACATATAGGAAAAACATGCATAATAAGGCTAGAACAGCACGAATCAACAAAACTCAACACCTGGAAAAATGATCTGAGGTGAATTTACAGTTTATAGTCAGGAAAATGTCCCATTCATTTATAAGGAGTGGGTGGATTTAAACCTTGTTCTGGAGCCAGCCACTAGAGGGTGTTTTAGTTTATTTTTGCCTAAACTTCCAGATTATTGTCTATTTATTGTCAGAGAGTTAGACAGAAGGCCTAAGACAAGCAAAGACTGAACATTTAATAATAACACTGCTAAAACAGATCAACGTGGTATTTAAACTTCAATAAACTCTGGTGCTGAACCTCACACAGACACGACATAGAAACAGATTTTTAAAAAAAACTTCTTAAAAGAAAAAAAAATCACCTATTAAAAACATCTGTCCACTACAAGGCAAAGGCAGCTGTTTTACTTCAGGGTGAATGGAAACATGAATGGGATTATGTTGCTACAGGGAACTACTGCAGGTAATAGATATTGACAGAAACATTAATCAGACAATTAAAGAGAGATGAGCAATCGCCTGAGCATCCTTATTTGATCAAAGCAATGTTCTGTGTCGGCTGAACAGCAATTTCAGAAAACGTCTCGTCTATTACAACGTTATGATGAGACGATTAGTGAAGTTACAAGTACAGTTGGCATGAATCCTGTGAAGCAAAGGAAATCATCAGACAATTTCACCATAACAAGACAGCGGAAAAGCATGCTTTTCTTGGATTGTTCATCATCAAATGTTCATTAATCTACTCATTTTACATACATATATATATATATACATATATACATCCACTTAAATGCATGGTTCACAGCCAACTCTTATCTTCCTCTTTTAGAAGAACACTGAGGTGTTCCTAAACTACCTGGTGAACATAATCTATATGTCTTTTTACCTTTTAGTGACTTTTACCAAAAACTTTAAAAGTGACCCCTGACCCCATTAATAGAACCCTATTTCTGCTGTATTTACCCTAAATATCATCAACACAGAGCTGTCCACAGCATCAAAGACCACATCACCACCATCACATGACCTGCTCACCCTCCTGCTGTCTGGCAGGACGTGCAGAAGCATCATCTTCTTTACACATACTATGAGACTGTTATAATGTCCCCTCCCCATCTAACACCCCACCCTCACCAACAGTTAACTGTAAAAATCTGGGTCAACTGGGTCAACCCCCAAGAATAGGAAAGCCCACCACACACACTACAATTCACTCAGTCCCCTCTGTGAGAGTGCTGCTGTTAAATGAGTGTGTCCAGATGCTGCTGTGTCATCATTGTTCTTTATTAGTGCTCCCCTATCTCTAATTTCCCTTTATGTTGTTGTCATGCTGCTAGATTCAAGTCACTACACTCTTATACAGTATTTACTATTATTTTGATGACAGTGAGCTGGTGAGGATCTTTTCAGTCTGTGTCGTTCTTCTAATTACCACAAGAAATGACAATAAATATAGAATTTTGAGTTTAGGCCACGTTACTGTAAACACCCATGGGTGAGGATAGGATCAGTCAGTTATGACCTTTTGGTTCAGCTCACTCCACCAATAACAGATCCACCTGTTTTTCTCCCACTATAAGCAACACTCTGAGGTACTTCAACACATCCACTCCTTAGTTTACATTAAAAAAACAATGGTCAAATATTAGATCAGAACGCCAGGAATCATTTTCAACTGTATTTCTGTCTGATAAATACGGCCTCAAATTCTGGGGCTCAAACCTAAAATCCTTGCAACTTCACACTGTCACTACTCTAGTGACAGCCTGAGGTCACTTTATACAGGACCAGTATACTGTACTTTATACTCTGACCAGTATCAGTTCTGATAGAGACCATAAACATCAGAAATGAGTGACTTTTCCCATCAGTCCGAAACAAAGTCATGGTGTAGTTTAAAGTAACTCATAGATACCAGATGACCATCGCAGCTAATCCTGACTAGCTAATACAACAAAGGCTTTAATCTATTATCCCCACATCTTTAGCATTATTAGTTAGAATCAACTATCTGTTAGAAGAATGTCTCATGTCCTATTGGACACTGTTTTAATGAAACCACAGACTCTATTCACTACAAGTTGATTTGTAACTCTGGGTACAAACCCCCACATTTTGATGGCCTACAACCATCTGACCTCAGCAAACAGAAAAATGTCTCTAATCCTGTCAGTTTTCCTGATAGGAAGCTAAAACCTCATGCTCTGAGGTCTGATAGGTCAAGCGAGATGGCACATGGTGTTATTTTCAAGATCTGACCGCTATTTGACCACTAACTCATCATTTCTCAAGCTCATTGAGATTAAAAAAACAAGTCAGTTTTGACAATCACAAAACATTTAAATACAACATAAAAAATCAGATAAATCATCTGCAGCCTGAGGTTTTTGTCTCCGTTTGAGACAGTCTCAGTCTTTAAATCCTTCTGCAGCTGGTTACATTAATGAGGAGCATCATATTTAAAGGACACATTATGTTGACGTATACATTACATAATGACAGAACACCAAAATATCATCTTAGTTTAATTAAACCAACATTTTAAGCAATTAACTATTTCATGTTCATACATTTTTCTTTTCAATTTTTTTTTATTAGTTTGGTGCAAAAATGGTTATTATATAATATAATGAAAGGTAATAATATTTATAATATTAACATTAAACTACTAATATATGTTTAACTATTTATTCAAACATTCTCATTTAAAAAAATATTTGTAGGTAAGTTAAATTTGCTCTAAGAGGTGAATGCCAGCTAAAGGGTGTAAACTATCACTTATATATGGTTTAACTCACAGGATATTCCACGTTTCAGGTAACTATTTTGAGATTTCCATCAAGAGGAACAAAGTACCACACGGTGTCTACTGGGACCCTCTGGTTTGCACTGAGGATGAGTCCAGGCCATTTATGAGGAATACACATGCATAGTCATGAGTTCCCTCTTAAAACCCTTTGTACCACATGACCATCCTTGTGTCACAGTAGCAGAGACACAGAGAGAGAGAGAGAGAGAGAGAGAGAGAGAGAGAGAGAGATGGAGGGAAGAAGTGAGAGAATGAGGCAGAGAAAGATATACAGAGAGACCCGAGGGACCATGTTTCATTTTCTGGATGTGGAAGGCAGACATTAAGCTACAGTGAGACGCAACACTGGCTTTCGTCTGACCCTCGTCGGCCTCCTCTAAACCGACACGTTGGCAGTGTGCAGCATGGCCACGCCATCACCACAATGCAAAGAAACAAAAACTGCATAATGCAGAGTTTGTGCAGAAACATGGGGTTCTGTCTCAGTCCTTTGCCTCTGTCAGCTGACCAGCTAATTACAGTCACTTTGCCCCAGGGGCTGCAGGAAGGCCTCTCTAACATGAGAACAATGAAATGTCAATGCAAACTCGGAGCTGCACAGGACTGCAGCATATTGTGTTCAAGTCATCACAATGGAGATAAATGATGTTATATGCATCTAAAAATAACACAATAACAAAAACTGGTCAGATGTGCTGAAATAAAAGGATTAAAAGTTGCCTTCTGGTTGATAAACTGTGACGTTTCATAAAGAGGCAGCCAAGTCTCCTGAGACGAAACGCTAAACTCCACCTTCACTGTCCAGCTTAGAGCAGCAGGTAAGAAATAAAGCAAGTGGAGGCATGAAGAAAAGAACAAGAGACAGGAAAAGAAATTGAATTAGTTAAAAAAGGGGACATTGATCAAAACCTGCAGATAAAAAGGGATAAAAATGAAATTCTTCGAGGGAGGAGGAGACAGTTTGAATGATGGAGCTCTGTCCGCTCTGGGGAAAAAAAAAGAATCTTTCATTTTCTATTTCTGCAGCGATTAATTGACGAATGTACCGCATTAATAATAAGGCTTGCTCTCTCCATTTAGGACATTGATTCACACCTCCTCGGCTTATGGTGTAAGAAACCGATCAATCTTCCTCCTAATTTGTCTTCTTCTTTCTTCCTTCTTCTTCAGCTCCTGGATTGCTAAATATAACTTCCTTCCTCTTCGTCTTTGGGCAGGAAATAAGTCCAACATCCAATAAGGAGCTTAAAAACACAAGGCTAACACAGGAGATGATGGAAAATGATTGACTGATTGGTTATTGATTATTGCCAGTGAAATGTGGTGGGAATGGGAGTGATTTCACCAGGAAGATGGAAGCTTTCTGATATGATCTAACAACTGGATGATAAACTTTGTGTTTACATAATGTTGTGGTCTAGAATAGAAAGAGACAACAACAACAAAAAAATGAAAGGAGAAAACAGAGAGAGAGATCCACATAAAATGCTTCTGGGAGCAGCACATGCCTGCTCATCTGTCTGTCTGTCTGTCTGTGTGTCTGCCTGCATAGCCTTGAAAATCCCAGCACTCAAAGCCAGACGACCACAGAACTCATGCCCACGCTGCACACAGACACACACACACACACACATACACACACAGTGGCCTGTTCTATCCTACGCTATTGATCTGCACCCCACTCTTCATTAGAAAGAAAGATTCAAAGGCAACAAGGAGCAGTGAGACGTATCGAATGTGTGTGTGTGTGTGTGTGTGTCTTTTGTCTGCACACATGCAGCATGTGTGTGTGTGTGTGTGAAGAAGTGTAAATGCATAATCAAGGGAGTTGTATAAGCAGTGTGGTTACATCCTGTACATCCATGGTTCCAATAAACTTTTTTCCTCCATAGCTCTGCAGCCTAACTGTGTTATATATGTGGAGGATTGTTTTTTACCAGGTATTAGTAACATTGGGAGCAGATCTGTGTTACTCTAATGCAGTCTGTCCTCCCAGGGTGTTCCTATGGAAACTCTCTCTCTCTCTGTATATTATTAGACATTCTCAAGTCAGCCGCTCAGAATAGGAAGACACAGATCTCATCTGTTGCAATGTGCTCATTAGAAACAGCTTCAGCTCACACCTGTACAACATCTGATCCTCACATCTCGGAGAAATCGTCCTCTTTTGGTGATTAGTTGAGGTAATATGTTTCTTAACCACTGACATGTCACATAAATGTGTTGTGGGCTTTCATTTAAGAAATGTACAAAATAAAAGAACTGTGTGTTGGAAAAAAACAATCTCTATATTTATTTTACTGTATGAATGACTGAAAATGATGAAGTCCAGGTTACAGCAATCTGAGTGGCTAGTTTAGATCAACGTGGATTACTGCCATCTTAAAACAACTCTAACCTCAAAGGTTTCATTATGATTCATGGACACTATGATATTAAACCTTCACAGTGCTGCCAGTTTTCACACAATGTGCACTGTAAAAAAACATTTGTTGACTCAACTTAACTCGGTCTAGTCTACTTTTTGCTTTGACTGAGTTAAGTTTTGTCAACTTTAAATGGTAATTTCTAAATACTTAAGAAAACCAATTAATACAATTTAAAGTAAGTTGACTCAACATGTCTTTGCAACTAAGTTCTACTCAAAATTTTAAGTTTAGCAGACTCGATGAAGAGTTGTTTGAACTTATTTATTCAAGTATTTACATTATGATATTTTGTTGGTAAAGCTTTAATTGTTAAGTTTTAAATAATAATGGATTGGATTTATATAGTGCTTTTCAGGGCACCCAAAGCGCTTTGACAGAAGCTCCATTATTCATTCACATGGTGGTGGTAAACTATGACTAATGTCTGTAGTCACAGCTGCCCTGGGGCAGTCTGACAGAGGTGAGGCTGCCATTCTGCGCCATCGGCCCTTCTGACCACCACCAACATTCACACACAGTCACACAGGCAAGGTGGGTGAAGTGTCTTGCCCAAGGACACAATGACAACCTAACCCAGCCGGAGCTGGGGATCGAGCCGGCGACCCTCTGGTTACCAGACCGGTCACTCTACCAACTGAGCTATGCGCTGCCCCATAAAGCCAAGAAAACCAATGAATACAGCTTAAAGTAAGTTGAATCAACATGTATTTGCAACTAAATTCTACTCAAAATTTTAAGTTTCTAATCTTTTTTCAAACTGGTTATTGCAACTAATCTTATTAAGTTGTAGCTGCTGTTGAGTTCAATGAGCATGATTACATTTGTCCAGACAGCAAAAACCTACAATGACTTTTAACAGTGTGGTTATCTTCAGTGCTGTCAAATAAATATTTGACTGTTTTTTGCTTTTTTTGTCAAACTTAAATGTTTCTTTTTTCAATTTTAAAAAAATATCTGACCAGGATAACTGGAGTAAATACAAAATGCAGTTTTTAAAAGATGATTTTTATCAAAACTAAACCTGATTCTGTGTGGAAAAAGTGATTAATTCAACAAGAATATAGGAAAGAGATGAGGTAATAATATGTCATTTTGGAGAGTTCCATACTAAAAAGTCTGTCGGACATTTGTCCAAAAACATCCTGATGATCCACAAAAAAGACTAATATTCTGTGAACTGATGAGACCAAAGAGGAACGTTCTGGAAGGTGTGTGTCCCGTTAAAATGTTTCAGAAAAACCTCCTGAAAGCAGCAGTCAGACATGGTGGGGGGGGTAGTGTGATGGTCTGGAGCTGCTCGTCAGTCCGGTCAGGGCTAAGTTCTGTTTAACTAAGAGCTAGTTAGTTTTTCATACTTTTCCACAGAACCTCTAATTCTGCTCTTTTTTCTCACTTCCTGTTTATATTCAAGTGTTTTCACTTTGCGCTCACAACCTCACAAAAACACTATTATGTTCATCTCTGATGTCAAACTTTCAAGTTTTTAAGTCTCAGATGATAAAAACTGTTATTCATTATTGAACTTATCAATTTGCTTACCTATACTTATGTTCATCTTTTCCATAAAGGGAACCTGAGTTTATTAGTAATAAATCCCAGTTTTTCTTGAGTTATAAAATTCACACCTTGAGTTTTAACACAAATCCTTCCTCTTACCCTGCACTGACATGCTGTGTAAAATATTTTTTATAAACTTCAAGAGGCTTTAGTTCCTGTTTTTAAACAGCTTTTTTGTTCAAAAAATGAAGCCATAAATGAGGAGACACTAAAAACTTAAGCGAAGCCTGTAAATTGTTAAAGAAACCAAGGCAGCGTGTGATTTTTATTACAGATACAGAAGGTGCTATTACCAGCAGAACATGTGTCGCTCCATATGTCACACCTTTCTTGCTGGAAAATTAGTACACTGTCAGCGGGGCGCCTCTGAGTCTGTGCTGGTCTAATCCTTCTGATGGCAGCACACGACACGCTGCCTTTGAATATCGTGGTTTGATAAAAACAAGATGTAGGTAATGAAGGTAGGGCGGAGAATATGAATGCATGTCTTCATTAAAGGCTGAGGCTTTAATTCAGCTTCTTATGGTACCGAGAATTAATCAAAGACAGGCTTTTATAAGAAGTAAAGTTTTATTGCTATGTTTCTTTGCTACTGACTTATTTTATGCATCATAACTGAATATGAGACATTTAAAACAAGCGTTGCCCTGATTATTATATATTGTTTGTGGTTGTATGCAGGTCAAACACAAGTCAGATCATGTGTGAAGAGTAGGAAACTTCATGCGTTCAAAACGTAAAACATTTGTAGTGGATTTCCTGCAGGTAAACAAAGCAACAAACAGGCTAACAAACTCCTGATATTATGAATCTATAATAAAATACAAGGTAATGCAATTATACATCTTTTACTAGAGGACTGCATTAAATTCAAATTCATTTCTGATTAATCCTGATAGAAAATACGAAGAATAAAAAGTGTTTTATGATTTTGCTGCAGACGACGATAAATAAAGCAAAAAGTGCATGAAGATTAATTTATGTTTGATCACATTCTGCATGAATGATCCGTGATTTGGCCTGAATTCTGTATTTTAGAATCGAGCCACATGTGTCTAGTTCAAGGACAGATGGAAATAAGAGAATGGTGCTGAAGCGGAGAGCTTTCAGTCAGCGAAGGAAACCAGTGGAGGATGGAAACCACAGACTAACCTCTGGAGTGGTAGTCAGCCGCCGTGCTGCTGACGGGCACCTTCTTAACAGCTGACGAGCGATAGACGATGTGTGTCCTGCCTCCTCCTGCCTCCTCCTCCTTCTCTATCACTCCATCGCCCCTCTCCAGCGGCTCAATGAAAAACTCCTCCTGCTCTGTTCTGATCATTCCAGCCTGAAAGGAAAGGAAAAAATTACCAATAAAGATGCTGTTTTGGGACTTAGATTTGTACTAATTTAGGTTAGTAACAACCTAATATGTTGTTCATGGTTGATTTATAAAAGCAACAAGACCGTCAAACATTAAGATGGTTTTCATAGGCTCTATAAAACTGTATGAGAAGTGTAACGATATCTGAAATCAACAGAAATGTCCAGGTTAAAGCCAATAGCTCATGAGGGTCACCATGGTAACCACACACCTGTGAGACAGAAAGGTGTGGTGGTCTCAAACTCACATTTTTTGTGTGTTTCTGCAGTGTTTTTGCAGTAGATATGACTAGTTAAACATACCATTCACTTTTAGAAGAGAAAATATTGAGCTTTGATATAATGGGAGTCTGTGTGAGCCAGGGGGTGCAGATAACAAAACCTCAAAACACCAGTTCAGTCACTTAAAGTCCTACTTTTTGTGACCTGTTGAGTTTGAATGATGGTTTCAATGTGAAGTTTACATCCTGCCAAAAGTCCATGACACACCATTCCTGTTCAAGCTACACATGTTGATGTATGGGTTTTATTCATGGCTGCAGTAGGAAATACAAACTGAACATTGTGGCACACGAATAGCAATAAGAGTCCTTCAAAGCTCAAGCATCAGCACCTTTAATTACAAGCACGAAGTGTCCTTCGATACCAGATCATTGCTCAGTCCTGGTCCTGAGGTTGGGTCATGCTGGGAGAAAAGAGAGCAGAAGGGGAGAGAGGTGTTTCCTCACGGGGCCCAGCCGAGGCCCAGAGTGACACCTGGCATCTAAAATGGCCAACGCAGAAGCAGCAGATGAGACTGTCGCACTCCCCGTCCTCAGCTAACACGTCCTGTCAGGTAATTCCTCCTGTCCTTACTTTCACAAACGCCCTCACAGCACACACATCAGCTGTGTGCAAATACAAAAGTCACAGCAAAGTACGGGGAGTGAGGAGGAAGCCGTCGGGAAGCGCACACACAGAACAAAATGCAAAAAGCAGTCGTACATGAGGGAGGGGGGGCAGACACTGGGAAAATTGCCCGTCAATCTCCCTTATTCCATCTGTCTGTTTAAGACAACTGGTAATTACCAAGGCAACGCACTGCTGTAGAGGGAAGCCATGGGGGAGATCACACAGAGGATTGAGAGGCTTTTGAGAAGAAAGGGAGCAAAAGGAAGGAGAGTAAAACAGGAAAAGAAAGAGAGAACATCAATTTGATCAGCACTTGCTCGTCTGCTTTTCCCTCTGCTCAGCGTGCACAGAAAGAAATGATGATGACAATGAAACGAGCTAATGACGATAAAACGGAGAACAGATAAAACCATTTGTTTATTCTACTGTACAAACCCCCATTCACCATTAACTCTAGACTGTTTACATCGTTTAAAGTGGCTGACTTCAATGTTTGAAATGTAAACTAACATTTTCTTTTTTGGTCCAAGAAGTCCCTGATCTGTACACCAGTAATCCCAGTAGCAATGCTACACAAACACACACATGTTTTTTTTTCTTTTTTGCATTCCATGTCTTATTTCTGTCCACATCTTGTTATTTTTGAGAGCCATGGTGCAGAATTACTATCGGATCTGATGGATCTGAGATGATGCATGCATTCCTAGACCGGAATACCAAACAGTAGGGAGAGGAGAGCCGTGTCAAAGAAAAAAGATGACATGTGGGACCGGGAGACATGCCTGGATCGATCAGAGCAAGATTTGTGGGGGTGGAGGGTTAGAAAGAGAAGGGGGGGTGGGGGGGATACGAGGAAGAACCGGACACATCCTTTGAAAGGGTGATGTGAATAAACCATCAAAGCCTGTGAGCACATTTCCATAGTGAGGAGTATTGTCTTCAACTCATCAAAAAAAAAAAAAAAAAAAAAAGGAAAGGAAAGGAGCAGCCAAGTCAAGAGGATTACAGGCAGGCTCGTCCAAATCCAGAGTCCAGAACAAGTGAGAGGAATTCAGACTCTCTGGCAGCACACCAGCAGCCTCATGAGCCAACACCAGCAGGTCACTCAGAGACGGGGTTAAAAGCCAAGAAGCAGAAAGCAGCCATGACCACACTCTGATGATGGGGTCGACTCAGGACTGACCTCTGTTCTGCTGCCCTTCCTACCTCAGTGAAACCTCTCATTTAGCACTGTTGTCACTGCTTTCAGGGAGAAATGGAAACCTTTCTCTTCATTTTGTGAGAAATGGTGATCCACTTCACCACAGGGAACTGCAATAGAAACCTAAAAGATCTTTATTAAATTAGGATTACTTTAAACAAACTTAAGGCTTGCTTCGGCTCAGGTCCTTTATCAGTCAGAGGATCAGGGTTTGATCCCCAGACCTCAAGTGTGCTGGTGTCTACGGGCGAGGCGGTGAACCAATCCCAGCCCTGATGTGTTTACTGGAGTTAGAATAAAAGTGCTGTATGTATAGAGTGTAAACTATGCAATAGAAGGAAGTGTGAATGTGTGAATAAGAAACACCTTCAAGTGCTTTGAAAACCTGGGTGAGGTTAAAAAGGTGCTACCAAGGTGTGGAGCGTTTACCTTAAAGACAAGTGCAGAAATACATCAGTGTACACAGGTAAAAGCAACGTTGTGTCAACTAAAATTAGATCTGGGATTGTTAAATAAATGTTTAGTCAAATTAGGAATTATGATGTATTTTTATCTGAAGGAAAAGAAAAAGGTCCAAATAAATAACTAAAATGATATAATTCTTTAAACCCGTACTGAATACTGATCATCCTCCGCATTCAACTATAAATCAGTTTCATTTTATTTAGTCAAAAACAATCTTTTAGTAAACTTTAAAGTTTTTAAAGTCTGAAAACCTGACATGAGGTGACACATTATGTCACTTGGCTGATGGGTAAAAAAAAAAGAGAGAGAGAAAATAAAACAGATTTATCAGCTGGACCAGTTTATAGAACAGTGTTCTCAGCAACATCTAAAACCAACAGTTGAATCCATTATTCAATAAACAAAGCAGTATGTGGACTTTGTTTGATGTGGTTGTTCCTGTGCTATAATTGCTGTATTTATAGTTTAATCATTATATAACTGTGCTTCCTCCTTCACGCAGCGCTATAGCCCCAGCTGCCTTGCTTCTCTTATTAAAGTGAATTCATTGTGCTCCTTTGGGTGATGAGTCTAAAGATGTTTTATTAAGTTTGACATGTTAAGATTTAGCTTATTAGCTTCCCTCCCCTCATGAGCCACAAAGATCTAACACAATCACTCTCTACACTTTATCTTCATCTAAAAGCTTTTTGTAATACGAGTCTATGAATATGTTACTGCCAGGCTGAGCTGGTGAAAACCCCCATCATCAGGTTGTTTCATCCAACCATCCATCCATCTTCTGTAGCCGCTTAGTCCTCCACAGAGGGTCGCGGGGGAGCTGGTGCTTATCTTCAGCGGTCAAGGGGCGAGAGGCAGGTTGTTTCAGTTAGTCTAAAAAAAAAAAAAAAGCTTCCAGTTGACCCTAACAAACCAGTAAAGGTGCTAACAACGCAGCCTAGAGATTACAGTTCAATGTTAAACTCAGTTTATTAACTTGTGTGATGCCTGTTATGGTCGGGGTAAATGCAGGACCCAAGTGCAGGAGGATGGAGGAAGGGACATGCAAGGTGAAACCAAAAACAGCTTTACTGCTGGCTGGACAGAGCTCAGGGAGACACAGGACAAACAAGGACAGGGAGACAACATGAGGAACTGACAAGGAGTGACTGAACTAAATAGCATGTATAGGGAGGTGATTAGGGAGACGAGACACACCTGTGGAGGATTAGTGCAGGACACAGGAGGAGGAACATGGAAAACACAGGGGAACAGACAGGCAGGACTGAACACAAGGTGGGCAGGACATGACAGTAAACCCCATCCCCCCACTGACGGCTCCCAGACACCAAAAGGGGACACCGGAGCTGGACTCTGAAGGACAGAGCTCAGGGAGACACAGGACAAACAAGGACAGGGACACAACATGAGGAACTGACATGGAGTGACTGAACTAAACAGCATATCTAGGGGAGATGAGACACACCTGTGGAGGATTAGTGCAGGACACAGGAGGAGGAACATGGAAAACACAGGGGAACACAATTGGGATAGGACATGACACATGTCAATTTATAACAAAAGTTATTTTAAGACACTAGAGCAGCGGTTCCCAAACTTTTTTTGCCGCGCCCCCTTCTATGACCCAGCCGTGTTCATGCACCCCCAATCCCTGGATGGATACCTCTCACATTTGAACCAATTCCTGGTACCTACGAATCGTTAATGTTACAAAATTTCAATATGTTTGAGTGTTTAATAATTAAATAAATCGATTTTTATATGTAACCGGGGATTACTGTGAGTGTCGCGCGTCCCACGGTCATTGAACGCCCCTCGCACCGGTCTGGTATTTCCGTGTGATGCGCGTATCTTGTAAAGACGGCAGGTGTGTGTTTGTCGGAGTGCTGGTTAAATGTTTGGAAGTGAGCAGGAGGTTACTACACTTGATTAAACTGATGGTTCGCTTTACTAACTGCTTAGTGTTTTTAAATGATGCAAAAATTTAAACCCAGCTCCGTTAGCCATTAGCTCATCGGCGGCAGAAAGTAGCGCTGCATCTTTAGTAAAACAAAAGAAACAAAGAAAACGACTCACCATGGAGTTGATTAAATAAGGACACACATGGAATCAATCAGCAGAGTTGTTACAAGCTGTCAAGAAGGATTCTTTGAATAAATAATATCCATTTGAAGAGGTAAACAGTCCAGCAGCTCCGCGCAACATCGACCCAGAACTAATAGTGAAAGTTAAAGCCTTCAAAATAAAGGTCTGCTAAAGAGTTCACATGATTGACAGAAAAAAGACTCAGAGTTCCTCCAAATATTGTCCCACTGCTCCACACAATAATGATAAAGTTTATTTTATTTACACATCTTTATTGAGTAGGGGAAAAAAACCACTGTAAATGTGCGATTTTTTCAATTTTCCGCCATTACAGTTTTCATCTTGAGCACCCCCTAGTGGCAGCTCACGCACCCCTGGGGGTGTGCGCACCACAGTTTGGGAATCCCTGCTCTAGAGGAAAGCTAACAGGTCAAATTCATATCATTAGTCATATTTTGATTTAAATCCTGTTCCATACAGTCGATTCAGTCCTTATACAATAAAATCTGGTTTAGTAGATTATAAAAATGCTAGTTAGTAAGGAGTTGTCTGTTCGTCATTGATTCAAACCCCATCCTGAAACCTCCAGCAGAACCAGAAGGATGATGGGTAGTCTTCTGACGTCCAACTCCTAAATACCAAAATTTGTGTTTTTGTCCTCAATTATCATCCCTGTAAAATAAACCAGAACTGAATTCTATAATTTTGTATAACCTGCTCCCTTGAGACCTCACACTATTCAGCACGCTTCACATCAGGATTCCTGGGTGTCCAGTTACAGCTGGAGGATACTCTGTGCTCAAAACCACACTCAGCCCTATTTGAAGCTTTGAAAGGAGTAACTTGAGTCCAGGGCAAGAGTCCAGAAGGGCACACGAGACAGATGAGAAGCAGAACAGCAGCTCCGGAGCGGATGTTGTGGCGAGGATCAAAGTCACACCCGGTCGGGTCGGGGCCTTTCGGTTCAGCCCAGCGTGGCGTGTGAACCGTTGTCACCGTGTGTGTATTTGGTCTGATTCATAACCTCGCTACTGCTGGCAAACTTCACACACGGTTGTACACATGCATCCACAGGCGGGCAGGGCAAGCCGCAGCCACACAAACACACATAAATGTAGCTTTGATAGTGACTCACTCACACTGTGTAACCCTCCATTCATTCACCATTTGAGTCATGAGAGAATCTGCCCCGCACAATAGTGAGGCTGATTACAAAAATTAGACACGCTTCAGAGAGAGAGATTAGGACGACACGTTACTACAAATATTGATGCTGTTTTACTTAATCACATCAGCAGCAAATTACACTTCTGTGCTCAGAGAAATTAAGCTCAGATTGAGCCGAGCTGGGGTTTTTTTTATTTGAGAGTATTATAAATATGGATCAGGCAGATATTTGTTTGTTTAATTCATGTGTAAAAGAGTCTGTAAATCTAAATACGTTAGAATTATTTATGGTGACTTTCTTCTTTTTGTTTCTTTATTCAAAGATCGTTAGAAACCAGTGAAGAAAGCTCCAATCAGCGTTAAATACTGTGACAAAGTATTTGCTCCCTTACAAGTTTCTTACATTTTTGCTGACTCGTCACACTTAAATGTTTCAGATCAGCAAATACATTTCAGCAACAGAAAACCTGAATAAAAACAAAATGCAGTTTTTAAATGATTATTTATTGGAATAAATCTAATGGCACTATGTGAAAAAGTAATTGTCCCCTAAATGTAATAACTGGCTGTAACTCCTGGTGGCAAGTGTCTTCTTTAGCTTTAATTCATCCAGCATGATGAACGGCCTGTTTAAGGTCAAAGGTCAGACATCCTCCTTCAGGATTTAGCAGAATTCATGGTTCCATCCATTACAGCAGGTGGTCCAGGTCCTGAAGCAGCAAAGCAGCTCCAGACCATCACACCGCCACCACCACGTCTGACTGTTGGGGTGATGTTTTTCTCAAAAACAGAGTTAGTTTGACTCCAGATGGAACAGGACACACTCATCGGTCCACAGAATATTTTCCCAAAATGTCTTGAGGATCATGAAGCTGTTGTTGCAAATGTGAGACAAGTCTTTTGTTCTGGAACCCTCATGGATGCAATTTTGGTCCTGTCTTGTTCTTATTGCTGAATCATGACCTCTGACATTAGGTTTAGTGATGTGAGGCCTGCAGGGCTTTAGATGTTGTCCTGGGTTCTTTTGTTCTTACATGTCTTTAGAACAGGACACGATGTGTTGCTTTTTGAGATCTTTTAGCCTCCTTCATGTTGTCAGACAGGTTTTATTGAAGAGATTTCTTGGTCTGCGCTTTCCCAAATAATGTGATTTATTATAATTAATGCATGATCTAACAAAGGCGGTAATTTCTTTTCCACATAGCATTGGTTTGGATAGGATTTTCCCCTTAAATTCTTTATTTTCTTTTGCTCCAGATCAAATGAAAGAGTCCAAAGAGGTCAAACAAAATGAGATATGTTTGAAGGAGACAGACGTGATGTAGAAACTTTTTCCTAAAGCGTCACTGCGTGACAAGATGGGAGAAGCACCGCTCACATGTTGAGATTATTCTGATGTAGTTAGGAAAAACTTTGAACGAAATGCTTTCTACAAAAAATGGATTTTTACAAACTTATTTTCTCTTACTCTTCCTTTCAGTCACCTGTGAAACACACATCATCTATAGACAAACAGGTGTGTGTGTGTGTGTGTGTGTGAGTGTGTGTCCTAATGGCCTAATGCCAGGTTGATTTAAGCCAGAGAGGACTTAGTGATGCTGTCACCTTGCTCAGCTCATTACATAGAGTGGTTCACTAAAAACGGTCACTCAAGGAAAACAAGCACTGTACACACACACACACACACACACACACACACACACACACACACACACACACACACACACACACACACACACACACACACCCCAGTGTGACAGCTCTTTCCTGGCCACCCTTTATTTCTCATTGTCTCACTTCACCTCATTTGCAAAGTGCTCACCTTTGACCTGTGGTTTTGATCACAGCATGTCAACAAAACAACACACACTCTTTGTTTCTCACACACTCACATGGAACCAGGGCGATTTCAGGTTTCACCTCTCTACTCTGTACAACACAAATCACACTTTCATCAGTCACCCTTCCATCTTTTATCCATCGCTCATAACAGCAACTGGTGGAGTCACTCGAACTCTGTAAGCGAGTAGACAGATCCGTGAGCTGGAAACAGAAGACAAAAGAGAACAATCCACACGATTTCTACAGACTCTCGATAGCACTGAACTAAGAATAGCAGAGGTACGCCAAACCTAGTTAGTGTGACAGCTCGATCTGTGGAAATCTGAGTTCACAGGGAGAGCGCTGACAGACAGAAACATGGGCGCTGATAGTCTGGCAGACAGACAGACCGACAGTTTGGATTGCCTCAGAATCCTGTTCTCACCTTCTCTCTCTCTGTGCATTTCTAAATTCTTATTATTCATGAGGACAGAGGCTCCCTCCCTCTGTTTTCTATCCAAACAGAGATTATGAATCAACAGTGCAAGGAAGCAAAAAGGAGCCTGAGCAGAAGAGTTAAAGACGGGAACGTAAAACCTGAGTGAACGGTGGAAGAACAAGGTAGGGTTTTGGAGATCATAAAGGGTCGGTAAAAAACAGAACAAAATAGGAGGGAATTTTTAAAAATCAGATCAGTTTTCTTGGTCAGGATGAGTGTAGGGACTGTTTAAAAGTTATGAGAATAATCGTCGTTAATACTGAGTGTAAGCCCTAAAACCCCAAGAGGACAAACATTCATGTTACTGATACTTTTCTATACTGTTCTCAAGTAAAGCGTTTTCAGAACAGAGCATACTGTAGGTTTAAAGGCTGTAGAGCAGTGACCATCAACTGGTGGCGCCCAGGCTGTATCTAGCCCCCAAAATCACTCCGCTTGGCTTACAAAGTGCTTAATAATTAATTAAAGATCTTCTGAGGTTGAGACATTTTTGAATTATTGTTGTTTTGATCTAATCTTGCAAATATCTTGTACAATTTGCAAAATTTGACTGTGTTGTCAGTGATTTGCAGCTTCTATCAAGTAAAATTTACCTCAATATCTGCGAAACTGACTTTTTAATATATGGTTGATAAACTGTGGCGGCCATCTTGAAATGATTTTCATTCAAATACGTAAGTCCAAAAGTCTTCATGAGATATTTAGCTAACACCACACAATTCACCAACACACACATGCACAGGCAAAAACATTACCACCCACCTTTCACCTTTTGGAAGTGGCAGATAACTGCCAACAGAATAGATACAGGAACTAAGATTGGCTCAGTTCAGAGTAATGATGAGAGAGTACGTTAGCCAATCAGAGCGCTCGCTCACATCATGTGATAGTGGTAAACTTTAGTGTTTGTTGTAGCGGGTCAGCTCTGTATGGATACAATATTCTGAGTTTGACTCTCACGTAGAGCAGAATTATTTTTCTCATCTTTTGAGCAGCCATGACTAGCTTTAGCATGTCCAAAATGTTTGTCACTGCCCGATCTGTAACCGGAAGCACAATCAGTTCTGCGCATGCGCGAAGCCTACGTCACTTCCTCTTTTCGCCAACTTAGTGACATTCAAGTCTTTTGAATGAGACAATTAGCTCTCAGTTAGCCCTTAGCTTTTCCCAACCGCTTTGCCTCTTTCTCGACTGCTCGGACCTTTTAAACAATAGATACCTACGTGCATAAACATTTTAATACATTATGTATGTATATACATTTAACATATACTTGATAACACCTTAAAAGATACTCTGAACCGTAACTACCGTAAAATACTTCAGTGTGAGTAGACACGTTCTGCACATGCGCAGAACCGATCGGGTAGACCTGATCTGTACCGTCCGACTTTGCGCATGTGCAATAAGGATTGGGCCGTCCTGATCCATAACTGCATTTTTATTCTTTATTTTCTTCGACATTGTATGAAACTGTGTCATTATTGTAAACTTTTTAATAAATACTTATTACTGTTAACGTCTTAACAGATACTCTGACCCGTAATTACCATAAAAAGCTTCAGCGGATGTAGACTCGTTTCGCACATGCGCAGAACCGATCGGGTTTCCGTTACTGATCGGGCAGTGACAGCATTTACAACTGGCCCAATTTTAGCCGTTCTTCTAATGTTTCTTAATAATGTGCTCAATGTTCATGTGTAGTTAAACTCCAGAACCAGTGAGTCATTGGATGTTAGGTTAAGTTAATATGTCTAAATGAAGCTAACAACGTTAGCATGGCTGAGATGAGCAGGGATTTTATTAGCCTCTGTTTGAGGTTCTTTAAGAAAGAACTGTTCTGTGTTTCTGGGGAATATTTGGTGTTTTAATTCAGACAGTAACGCTACCTGAGTTAAAGGCCTTGTGTAAAAGCTGGTTCACATGACAAGATTTTAAAGCTGATTTTTGTCCCAATTCTCCCTTTCTGACAAATGTAAGACGTCCCCGATTACTGTAATGCAGTGGTGTCCAAATGTGGTCCTCAAAGGGCCGGTATCCACTCTAGCACGTTTTAGTTCCTGCTCCAACACGCCTGAATCAATGGTTGAATTGCCTGTTCTGCAGCTAATCAAGCTCTGCAGAAGGTCTTTAATCAGCCACTAATTAAAATCAGGTGTGTTGAAGCAAAGAAACCTCTAAAACATGCTGGAACCCGGCCCTCCAGGATCAGGATTGGACACCACTGCCGGAATGGTTCTAACAATAATCTTATCAGATATCTGTCGTGTGTGGTGGGTTAAGAGTGTTCTGGTCTGCTCTGAAATACGCCAGGACCTGGGAATGTCCGCTGGTAAATTAGTTTGTGTGTGATGTGCTGTTTGTTACGTATAGCTGCACAACACACACCGTAGAACAAGAACAGTAATGTTTTAATCACCATGTGTGGGGTGTCTCACGATTTGAAATCAGCAGAAAGTTTGAAAATATTGCTGTGTGAACCGGTCCTTAATACATTTATTGTTCCTATTTGGTTTAATCTTTTAAAAGGCTTTTTCTACATATTTTAGATGCACCGTGATTGATGAGTAGAGATGAGTCAAAACAAAAACTTCTTAGTCAAAAAAGAAAAGTAGAAAAATGTTGATGACTTAAAAAAATATCTATTTATGACAACCAAAAGCAGAATAAAACAAAACTTTTCAACCATGATTACTAGAAAGATGAATCATCAAAGGCTGGACTCTTAAACATTCTGTCCTCTGAGGTAATATCCCTGATGCCCCCTGGTGCTGTAGAGTCATCAACAAATACTACGCCTTGAGGAAAATTATTTTCTGCAAAAGGGCCTTGAGTTAAATGATTGTACGATGCAACCATTCAACCATTACTAGGTGGAGAAGAATGAAACTTCATTATAAGTTTAAAAAATAGCATTTTCTATTTGTTGGGAACAAGACTGGTGCTTGCTTTAAAGGACAGATCTTAACAAACCATCTGAGCTTCTTGTCTTACCTGTGTTCATGCCAACACACACAGACAGAACACCCATCAATCCTTTTTATAGGCCCAGCCTCGTCATCGATCAGTGTCTGCGAGTGTGTTGCGCGCTTGTGTATTTTAGTGCGCTCACATCGGAGTGTGTGGTCTCACAGACTGATAAATGACCACGATTAGTGGCGACTGACCACTCTATGATTGCAATCTAAGTCCAGCGGAACAGTTGTTCTAAGAGCAGCGCCGTCTGGAGCAGCCTGTAATTAATACAACAGCACTTTAATGAATGACAAATAAAACCGCAGGTCTGGGATCTGCTGCTGGACGGGCAGGATTAGGACACGGCGCCTGTAATGTCTGTGGCAAATCGTGACATTTTCTTTTAAAATGAAGAACAAGTCACCATGTGCTTTTCAAAACAGCAGAATGAACATTTTAAAGGCGAGGACATTTTGTCAGGTTGTTCCAGTCGGTCCGTCCCGGCGGATGGACGAGGCTCAGCTGGGAATGTTGGAATGTGAAAGAATGTTTGTCTCTATAAACATGACTTTGCAGTGAATAAAGCACTTTCTGAGAAACCCTTTGTTTCTGCTCTCAAATGTCACTCATCCTTCCACCCCCCGACCTATCTGCCCCTCCCTCTTTCTAAAAATGCCTCACAAGTGTGCACGCACACACACACACACACACACACACACACACACACACACACACACAGCAGCAGCACATCTGCACACCGACACACACTGATCCACACCCATCCTCAACCTTATCTCTACTCTATCTCCATATCTCCAAATCTATTGGGTATACCTGTAACCTAGCAACAGAGCAGAGGGAAGACCCACCCCTACCTGCTCACAGCGCTGACTGAAGCACCCGACAGCCAATCGGACGCTGTCAAGGCAGCAACGAGGGCCAATCAAACGCCTGGCTTAGCAGGGAGTTGCAGCCTTGTTCTCCACCTTTTTGACCCCACATGCGAGTGAAAAAGATGCCAGTGCACGTGCACACACACCGCCTCACACAGACTTGAACACATTCACACAAGCATAAATCTCTGGAGGACGGCGAGGATCACATCACTGGGCTGACTGGCCTGTTGATTTTAAAACAACCAATCAGTTCTTAGCAGAGCTGCGGAAACACACGGCATTAAATATGTCCCCTCTGCTGTTCTGCCTCTTTGGCCGCTCCTTTACAGTTTCTCTCTGCGTTTGGAAGGAAAAAGAGTGTGAGGCTTCCTGATGCACTATTGCAGCATCTACATGTCTGAGCACAGCTACTGGCCTTTCTGTGCACTTAACTAACATCAGACCTGTTGTGTTCCTTTCTATTAAACCCTCTGTTGTGCTGACATTTTCATGCTCCCTTTAGAACCAGCAGACCATAATATCCTCTCTTCTGTTGCACACTCAACACCCAGACTTATTACAGCCAGAACCAAAACTCCTAAAAAAGGTCATAAGTAGGGGTAGAGGGATTAATCAACCTGATCGATAAACAGGCTGATATTTGCCACTTTTTAAGTAACCGGTTATCAGCCACGTCAAGAAGGCACAGCTGCTACCGTCAGCTCCTATATAATATGTTATTCTAAGTAAATGAATTTAATTTTAGGGTGCACAAATGGAATGTAAGAGTCCTGGTTTTGTTGTGATAGGATGGAGACAGATTTGGGCTTCAATAAGGGTGTTGCTTTGTTCTGTAGAGGTAAAGAGGAGACTGAGACTCTTGACTTCCTGGTCCATCTATGCTCCAACCCTCACCTAGTGTCCACAGGACTCCAATCTGGACCTTAGGGGGATCTGTGGATCTTCTGACCCATCTCAGTTTGGATAATCAGGGAGAAATCATCATGAGATTTTCTCCATGATTCCCCAAACAGAGATAATTCCGACTGCTGTCTAATGCAGGTAGGATGCTAGCTTCTCGTAATCTCTACAAAAAATATAAAAACTATTTTTAACGCCAAACTATTAATTTAATATAACCAAATTCTGCCTGTCACCACTATGAGGTCAGCATAATCTGACCCTTACAAAATCTGACTTTAACAAAAGTTTGTTTTAAATGTTGTCCCTATAAGGAATTCTAGAAATTCAGAATTTTAAATGAGCATAAAATGACAGGAATAATCTTTAATCCCTCTGTTTCATATTTTACCTGACACCTTCCGCAGGTGTTATGTCACACTTATTAAGCTGGTGTGAAAGAGCCCTTCATCCCTTTCTTTCCTGTCTTCTTGCCGCTCACTTCTTTCATTTTCACATTCCTGCTCCCTACCACTGGAATCTGTCAAAACCTGAAGAAGTGGGTGGCAGTCCGTGAGGGAGACGATCCACCCTCCAATCCTCAGAGCTCCCTCTCACCGTGTCGACAGATCTAGTCATTCAGCTTCTGAACGGGATGTAAGGGGGCATCAAAGCAGGAAAATTGTGAGGAATAATTAGTCTCCTGTTGGGTAGACGGAGGGGAAAGACATGGAAAATATACAGTACGTATATAAAAGGAGCGACACCTTGGCTTTTGAAAATTTACACAGGTGTAAAATTTCCCAGTCATTATGAGCAAAAATGCATCAACAGCTTCATAAAGTGGGAAAAATCCAAGGCCTCTAAATAGTATGGAAAGAATCTGAAGTATGAAGTTCTATGAGAAGTGCTCATGGTCGTACAGGTGGAGGGTAGGATGCTGCTGAACAATGTTTAGAGGTTCAAGGAGGCTTTAACTTGGGTTTTCCAAAAGTTATAAAAGTTAAAAATATTGATTATTTAATCTTACTCATAGTTTAAGAATTAAAGTCTTATTTCAAGTTAAACAATAATCCATATCTATTGAAATGAGACTTTAATTCTTTCATTGGTAATGTAAATGTCCTGCATTTACAGCACTTTACATTACAGTCAGTCATCCACACACATTCACACGCTGATGGAGAAGATTAGGGAAAGTCTGTAGTTTTAGGGTCTTCTAAAAAAGTTTGTCTGTGTATTCATGGGAAAGCTGGCATAAAGTATCTACAGTGCTGTGAAAAAGTATTTGCCCCCTTGCAGATTTCCTGTTTTTACTGACTCGTCACACTTAAATGTTTCAGATCAGCAAACAAATTTCAGTATCAGACAAAAAAACCTGAGTAAATATAAAATGTAGTTTTCAAATGACGATTTCATTTAATAACAGGAAAAATCTCATCCAAATCAACCTGGCTAAATGTGAAAAAGTAATTGCCCCTTTTGCTAAATCATGAAATAATTATGATTAACCACATTATTATATATAGTGCCACGTTGGTATGGAAAGATTCTCCCTTAAACAATGAAATCATCATGAATGTATCATTACACCTGTATGGGCTGCAGAGCAGGGATGCACAACAATGCTTTGTGATGTGTAGTAAGTAGAATATATATGTGCTTTTTGCAAGTAACAAAAGTTTTTGATCTATGAATCTTTTTTCGTTCTTATGACAGACCATCTTGTGGTCTCAGTGATTTATAAAGGAGTTGTCTTGAGCTCATTTAAATTCCCAGTAAAACTCCAGGCACCTTTATCCGAAGAGTCAAATGAACACATTTTAAAGAAATGTACGTAGAATCAAACCTAAGCAAACTTTCACCCCCAAAAAAGTTAAAGGTATGTGCACCTTAAAGGGGCTACCACCAGAGGGCAGCACTGCAGGTCAAAGGGAAGTGGGCAAGAGGTCTGACATGTGGGCAGAAAGAACAGAGGAAGACAGATGAGAGGAAGAGGCAGAATGTATGTGGGAGAGAGGAAAAAACACTAAACAGAAGGTGAGGTGAGACAACTGAGTGGGGGGCCATGAGACTGAGAAGTGTGTGTGTGTGTGTGTGTGTGTGTGTGTGTGTGTGTGTGTGTGTGTGTGTGTGTGTGTGTGTGTGTGTGTGTGTGTGTGTGTGTGTGTGTGTATGTGTGTGTGTGAACATGAAGCTTATGTGAGATCTTGCATAAGCGCAGGTGTCAGCAGGTGCGTGCTAGCACTAATACGAAGCAGTGCATTGCATCTATCTGTGTGTGCATGTGTGTGTGTGTGTGTGTGTGTGTGTGTGTGCATGTGTGTGTGTGTGTGTGTGTGTGCATGAAGCTTATGTGAGATCTTGCATAAGCGCAGGTGTCAGCAGGTGCGTGCTAGCACTAATACGAAGCAGTGCATTGCATCTATCTGTGTGTGCATGTGTGTGTGTGTGTGTGTGTGTGCATGTGTGTGTGTGTGCCTAAAGACAATACTGCTCCCTCATTACCCTGTTTCCTCCAGTCCAGCGCTAATGAGGAACCTCACCATCACTGCTGTAATCAAGGTCAAGCCTAGGCCAAAATACAGAAACAGACACACAAACACTTTGAGGAAACACAATCTGCATGTGAATGTGTGTGCACAGCTAGAATTAGCAGCACATTTTCAATAAATACAGTAGCTTTAGATGGATTTATTGCACAAAAAAACAACAGCAACAAAAAAGCACAAGAGTTTTGCAAATTTCATGGGACATGTGACCCAGCAGTTCCATCAGAGGGATGTGGTTGTGATGTATCACTGTGTCTCTGCCTCTTCTTCTTTGGGGTGAAAAGGAAAAGAGGTGACTGCAAACAGGTAAAGTCAGATATAAAACGAGGAAGAAACAAAGAAGAATAAGGATGGGAAGGGATGCAAAAGACTTGTAGGAGGTTGGGGTGGCAGTTGTGGGGAGATGGGGTAATTAAACAAAAGAGAACAAGACTTAGCTCTTTAGTCTCATCCCTTAAGACTGGTCTGACACTGCCACAGCCAGCTAATGTCATAGCAACAGGGAGAAGGAAAGTCTAATGGGTGCGGCACAGAGGAGTGGAGTAAAAAACAGGTAGAAAGAAGAGGAAAGGAAGCTGAGTAACAAAGGATCTGATGATGGAAGGAAGGATGGAGAGAGAAGGATTAACATAGTAGAGTCAAGGTCAGGAGCTCCGGTCTAGGACTGCTGTGAATGATACAAGGTTGAATAAAGGCCATGGCATGTCCTTCATCCTGCCCACTCCCTTAAAGGGACAGTTCAGATCCTCGGAAATGGGTTTCTGTTAAAAGGTTACGAGCAATTAACGTGTAACCAGTCGAACATCCTCAGTTTATAGAAACAAAGTTGATAAAGGAGCTAGTGATTAATAAAATATGTCAACTTTACATGACTCAGATATTGTGGCAGAAAAAAATGTGATATTCATGGAAGAGCTACAGCTAGTAATGCACAAAGTACAGCCTCATAAATGTTTATGCATTTCACACAAACTGCTTTTGGAGATATTTTGGTGCTGGAGCTGCTCAGACTAGCTGGTCAGAATTAATCTCTTCTTCTTCAAACTGAGGCTGTTTAAAGAGCTATCTATAGCCAGTGAGGTATACTGTACTGTTTGTTTATAATCTTTGGAGAGAAATCCCATTTCCACTTTGTTTTCCATCCATCTATTTTTCACAGCTGTTTTTTCCCGGTCAAGGTCATTGGTGCTGCCCAGCAGTCAACAGGCAAAAAGTGTGAAACCAGTAAACCACAGGACGAACACAGAGACGGACAAGACCATCCACATTTACACTTTTTCCTGACGTCGATTTAGAATCACCAGTTAAATACAAGAGAAAGTCTGAGGGAAAACGGGGTAAAGAAACCCTCCAACAAACACAAAAACCACTGTTAAAGTTTCCTAACTATAGTTTCTGACTTAGGCTTGTGTAAGTCTGTGAAACATCAGTGTGTGTGTGTGTGTGTGTGTGTTTCAGCCCAAACAGAGTGAACACCAATAAGGTCTGCCTCTGGATCGATCGGACTCAGACTGTGCATGAGTTGACAGACTGAGCTGCTTGTTCTTTTGATTGATCCAGCTGCTGTATTTATGTGGGCCTGTACGAGTGTTGATGTCTCTGTGGATAAAAGACAGAAACTAAAAGGAAATGAAATCTTACAGAATTCGTCAACTTGTTTTCTTGCAACGAACAACCACCGTCTGACCTTAAACAGCCACTGTCAGCCCACAGAAACACGAAGGACGACGACTTTCACGGGTTGCTTTTCAGAAACTTTATGACACCTGGTCTGGTGGAAGTTGCGCTTTTAATGTGTTCGTTTAATTATAAAATGTTAACAAAAGTGACAACGTCAGTATTAAATATGTTGCACTTGAGGAATGCTCTGATGTCGAACCAACTCCTGCTCATTAATAGTTTTTATATGGAAAAACAGAAAGCTTTAATTGGAAGTTTGGCTGTTTTTGGAAGCTAACGATGATGGTTAGATGAGAACCTAAAAGGCAAATACATCTATAGACATCAAGACAAAGACTAAGAAGGATCTGGATAAATGAGTTAGTTTAGTAGACGTTTAGACCCCATCTCTAAAATCAGCAAATACTTGAACAGAAAGTAAGTAATCCTTAAAAAGTTGTGCAAAACTCAAACCAATCCAAAAGATCTGAGCTCTCAGATAACATTTACCATCAAGTCAGACCTTAATGAGCTTGTTAGTGGTGTCTTGTTCTCAGTCATTGTTAGTAAAGGCTACGTGATGCAAATGTGAAACCTTTATAGACACCCTGACTCCTCAAACCTTATCCCAACAATCAGCAGCTCCTTTAATCAGATGCCAAGAACTCTGAAAATTAAAATAATTGATGTGTGTATAGCTGGAGAAGGTTAGGAGGAGAAACTGTTTCCTCGGTCCATAATGTAAACAAGAAATGGCATTAGGAGAAACTGGAGGTCAAGTTAAGGTCTTTTTGAGATAATTGCTCGCAGGATTGTTGGAAAGGCAAACAAAAAGCTGTTCAACTGCAAATGGAGACTTCAACAGACTGAAGTAGCTGTACGGGGCTCTGCTCTGCAGTGGCACATGAGCAGATTGTGAATTTTATGAGTTTTAAAGTTAAAAACATTCTGTCTCCGCTACAAAACTCGGGCTCAAATCATAACTCTACACAAGCCTGATGTTATGTGTTTCGACTGGAAAAAAAAAAGGTTTGTTTGCAGATAAAAGAGGTCAGAACTGAATGAAAAGATCAACCTCTGCAAACATTAGACACGTCAAAGAAGTGGATTACTCAATAAAACGATAGAAGCTGATCAAATTTGTTAAAAATCTGTAATGGATAACACTTGTTCACGCTAGAATTGTAGTGTGTTTTATGTAGATTTAAAGCAGTTTGGGTCAAATCTCACCAGATCTCATGTGATCTATGAGGAGGAAGGGGAAGTGATGTGTGGACACACGTGTATCTACCTCAGTACAACATAGAGGAATTTGTTTTCTGCATTTGATCCATCCCTGAGGAGCAGAGAGCAGACAGTTGGGGAATTCAACATTTTTAAACCATGAGCTCCTGATCAGTGCACGGCATATTTTCCCCTGAGCTATGGTCACCTATTAGGTTCAGACTATATGATGAGAACTACTATGACACAACATTATAGCTCGATATCTTTAAATGTGAGAGATTACATTCATTTTTGTCCTAAATCCACATTTTGAAACCGAAAACAAAATAAAAACCTTTTAATTTTTTCTTTTCATTTTCTGATTTAGTGGGGAACCTCATGAATGTTACCACGGTTACCAAATGCGTCACATCGTTAAATTGTTTGCTAATACGGCTCATTGATTTGACAGACAGCTTTCACAGTCAGAGGGAGGTTATTAGTCAGCTGACAGTTCTAACACCTTCCAAAGCAAAAAGGTAAACACACCTGAGGTTGTTGGAATCCATGCAGACATGTTTAGAGTGGAAGCTCCTCTAACGCTTCCCCAGAATCAGTTTGAGTGTCACATACCAGCTGATAAACACCTCAGTTAGAGACAATCATAAGATAAGTTAAAGCACACTGGAGATGGAGTGAGAGGAGGAAAATAAAGTTGAAAGAAACAAAAGCGGGACAGGATAGAGAAGCAGAAGCAGCAGGTTAGCACTAATGGTCAATGACACAGCGCTGTGGCTGGGCTTGGAGCAGGCGTCTTATCTGCTGAAATATTTACACAGCTTACAGGACGAGAGGCTCATTCACTTCAGATCAGCTGGAGCAGAGAGACGGAGAGAGCCGGGCCGCTTTTCCACCTCTTCCCTTTCTGAGGCAACAGCACGCAGTTCAAATGGGTAGCGCCGCATGAATAATGTGTCTGTGTGACTTTTTGTTTTACTTATTCATTTTTGGCCCAGCGTGTCGGGACGTTAGCTTCGTTTTGCTAAAGGTTTACAGATGAGGACGTGCAGGGACGAGCTTATTTGTCTCTGTTAGGTTTAATTTCGTTAACTTACCACTGAGGTGAGAAGCGCTCTGCTTGCATTTTTCTGCAAATTTCTTTGATTTTTAATTTTTTTGTTAAAATTTTTAGATCATAGTCCATGTCAAGTTTTAGTCCCTCCACATTTCTTTGCTGAATCAGAATATCTCCACTCACTCTGCGTTTATCCAAACTTTAGCACTGTGTCTGTGCAGGCTGTGTCCCTCTGCATGTATGCATACCTGCGTGGGTGTGTGAAAATGAAGCATTCAAGCTCCGCAGAAATTTTTTTTTTGTGCTCATCAGCTTCAAAGACACAGGGTCAACCCAACAGGCCCCTGACACAAGCTAACTTTACTTTCAGCTGCCATGACAACCAAAAACAAACAAAGTAAAAACATTTTGTATTTCTTTAAGTCTCTGCCCCTCTTCCTTTGCTGCTGGTCTCAGACTGGACAGAGCTGGAGGAACAGAAACTTCCTCTTTCTGACTGTTTTTACTTTCACCCTCAGCAGCAAAATGATTGATCGAATCGTCTTCACCCTCTTTCCTTTCTTACTATTGTGCTCTCCTGCTTGCTGGAAGATGGACATGACTGCAGGCAAAGTTCCTCCTGAGTAACTCTGACAGCTCCCGTTAAATATTTAATCACTGTACAGGCACGCACGTACATGCATGCACACAAATGCATAGAGGCACGCTGTATACATGAACGTGAACTGAAACGACCTCATGCACAGACACCTGTGCATATGTAAAAGTTAAATATAAAGAAAAATGCGTATCACTGTGGTGGAGAACTCTTAGCTCACATCCTCCTCAGATTGTCCAGTTTGACTCAACTTGACTGCAGAAGCTCCTCAGCGACGTTAGCTACGTTTATCTGAAACATCTGGGATGCAGAAACAGGAGGACGAGTGGTCAGCTCTGAGAACTGAAGTGTTAGACATCGTTTCTGAGTAAATATAACAACCATGTGCTACAGAGGTCACTCAGGCCAAGGCAGCGAACTCTTTACTCCTCATCCTCCCAGAACATGGGTAGCAAATTCATGCACACAGTTTTTAGTCATGGTATTTGAGAATGTTTTACATTAAAATGCACAATTTGCCTACGCTTTTTGTACATTTAATTGTGGACACAAATCTACAAAAAAACAAAAACTTTTTGAGCCAAAGAACAAGAACTACTAATCAGTAGACGCTGATTCGCCACAATCTTCTGATACAACATGCATGATGCTAAAACCACAACTGATTCATTACATGATGCACAAAACCAACAGAACAAAATGAGTTTACTTGAGCTGCACCATGAAGAAGATCCAAATGGCTTTAACCTGCCTGTTGCTGATGGCTCTGCTAATGACGGGTTGTGTTTTCAGGCAAAGCTGCATGAGGTTGTCCATTATCCTTCTCTCTGCTGGCCTCTTGCTCTCCTTCCCTCCCACTCTCCCCGTTTCCCTCACTCCCCCTTTCTGCTGTTCTTTCTCTCACTTTTCTTTTTAATTACCTGATGTCTCCTCTTCTGGCCTCGACGCCAGTACAGATGCAAGCAGCTCTGCCTGCACTGAGCCGTCTGTGCCTCCGATCACAAATCTTTCCGCTCTCTGTGTAAATGGTCTTTGTGTGTCTGGATTTGTGTACCAGAACGTGTGAATGTGATGATTTTAGATGCTTTATCTATTAATAGTTTCTTCTTTTTGCACATTTGGATCCAAAACAACAATAAAAAAAATGCAAATGACATCTTTATGTATAGAGTGATGGATGTAGGCCAACTAAGCTCTGTTGATTATTTTTCTCATTAAATTTTTAATCTTCAAAAAATATCTAGAAGCATTACAGTGAAAAGGGCAGTCCTAATTCCCATGCTGCCATTTAAACAGCTGCTTTCTCTTCTATAATGTTAATGTTAGCATCAAATGAAGACAAATTACAAATTCTGATCAAATCTAATTTTGCACATCAAGTGCAAAAACAGACTAATTTAGCAAAATAGTCTCCCAGAGGGGAAAGGATAGAAAACAAAGGAGCTAATCTGAGGAAATAAATCACAGCGTTGGTGTGTTTGAAAGGATTTGGGTAGATGATCATAAACTGACTCCACAGCCAGGATTCAGAGGACTGATGCTCAGACTGATTTTGGCTGCTTGTCAGTCCCTCTCCTCCACTGTTTTAGATCACAATAAGGCCCTCTGTGTGCGAGTGCCACACACACTTCCTCCCCACAAACACACGCGTTTGTTCCCGTTTCGGCTTCCGCTGGCTGATCTCTCTGGGATGTCCCTTCTCTCTCATGATGCTCAGCTCAGGTTCCCCTCCCTGCGACTTGTATCGGGACAGAGGCGGCTTGTTACACTTCAAACACAGCCGAGATGCCCCTGGCACCTTTTGGCATTGCAGCAGAGACAACTGGATACTGAGACAGGAAGTTACCTGCCAACGGGGTCGCTGTGCTCGTAAGTGTGTGTTTGGCAAACATTTAAAAGCCTTCGTTCCTCTTGTCATTGCTGGCGTGAAACACACTGGATGACGATGGTTTACGGCGTAGCTTCTGATTGTTTTGTTTGTTTTCTGGCACCAGAATTCGCTTCTTGTTTGCTTTAAATGTGTTTATTTGGAGAACAGATTTAGGTGTTTGTCTGTGCAAAGAGACAACAAATATTTTGTTTACACTTTATCAAATGTTAAACAAAGGTCTGTTTAACAAATTAAAGGCACAGTGTGAAACGATTAGTGACATCTAGTGGTTGAGATAGAAATTACAGCCTAATTAAAAAGCATAAAGAATCAAATATTATAGAATAAATATCACTGGACAAAATGTCAGTATCTGAATATAAAATGGTGATCAATAAATTGAACAAACATCAGATCAAAACAAGAAAACAGAGAATGAAAAATACATTCTGACATTTTAGAAGGAAACTTAATTTTTTTTTACAAATGACTGCAGGTTATATCCCTGTGTGCATGCCCCATTGTGATAAAAGTCAATATTAATCCACATTTCAGCATAAAAAGTAAATCGAAAGAATAAAAAAGCAATAAAACTGGATCCTAGATAGACCTATTAAACCCTCTGAAAAATAAACAGACGCCTTGTTTACAGTGAAAGATTGTATGATTCTCTCAAAGCCTTGAGAGAGATTTATCAGCTCTTTGTTGTTAATATTATAGAGATTTAACGTGCCAGGATCAATGATAGGGACAGCCAATATGTAATACTAAAGAAACGCGTCTTAATAAAGCAAACTACTGTAAGGAAGCAGAAATACTGGCAGAACTAAACCAGTAAATGTACATTTTAAATGGTATCCGACTGGATTTTAGCATTTATGTCCCAGACTGGTTCAGTAGGAGGTCAGATTCACATTAAATCTGTTTAATCAAAAGCATAAAAATCAAGCTGGTGTCAACAATCATTAAATACACCTGGGTAATCCATCACTCAGTGATGTGACTCAGTCAGATGTTTGCTGCGTGATGCATTCAGGGACAGAACCTGAGACGAGACGATGACTGACAGAAGCATTGATCTGATGAAGTGGCTGTTGATTATCAGGAAGATGAAGTGAAGTGAAGTGAAATGAAAGCGGCAGATTGAGAGACAGAGGACGATAAGTGAACTTTATTACTGTCGGTGTATAACGTCAGGTTAACAGTTTAGAACAGTGTTTCACTCACAGCATGTTGGGGACTTTTAATTTTTATATTTCTTGTTGTGACCAAAACGGAGCCTTTTAAAGGCAGGTTGACCCGAGGCACCAAGGCCCGGGTCAACCTGCCTTCACATCGTTAAAGAACTCCTGCATTCAGCTATCATGGCTTCATCTTCCAAGTAATGGAAACAGAACATTGGATTTTTAATGTAATTGTAAAGGACACAAGTTAATTGTGTTGTTGTTGTTGCTTAGACCCATCTGGCAAACATACACCCACCACGAAATCAGCTGATGTCTGTTCAGGTCACACACTTGTTCCTGTACAAATAATTAACAATCATTTAAACGTAGCTCAAAAAGTAAGGAAATAACTTGATTATTTGTTGTTTTTTTTAACAATGCTTCTTGGTAATAAATCTTATATTGTTAGAAAGTCCGGTTAGTGACCTTTACAATGATTTATAACTTATAAGGATCATGCACTGGTGGAATGAGCACAGCTAAATGTGCAGGAAGCATCTAAAAACTGTTCCTAAACCCTCATTATGCCAGTCTTGTACTGAGTTGCTTGGTGGATTGGATGATTAGCAGTGAAACAGCTAAGACTTGCCAGGTAGTGGCTGTTGAGGATGAGCCATCAGATATTTCTGCATGGACCCTGCGTGTTCTCTTTATGCATGCATACAGACCAAAAACATGCCTTTTAAGTGGACTACATGTACTGTAGGAGGATACCTGTCCTGAACTTGTCTAATGAATTCTGGAGATGGGCACCAGTTCTCCATGACCATGTAGAGCAGTGGTCACCAACTCCAGTTGTCAATGGCGGCAGTCAATTCAGTCAGGTTTGTTGAAGCAGGAAAACATCTCACACTTGCTGGAAAGCAGCACTTAAGGAACTGGTGCCCATCTCCAGAATTCATTGGCCGAGAGGTAGGGTACAACCTGGACATATGCATGCAAACACCCACAACTAGTGCCAACTTTGAACCTGCAGTCCACCTAAAGTGCATTTTTTTTGGTCTGTGGGTAAAAACAGATACATGCAAGAGAGAGAACATACAAACTCCATGAAGAAACATCTGATGTCTCATGTCCCTCAATGGGGCACAACTTGGGAAACCACAGATTTAAAGTGTAGCTCAGAACCGATAGATGAACGCCTCAACAATCACAAAAGGTATCACCCTCATTACGTATAACTTGGTAGAACAGTTACCTGGATCTGTCTAGAAAGTACGCCCCCCCCCCAAAAAAGCTTTTTACTGCACTCCTGTTTAATTCTTGTGTGTTGATGTGATCAAAAACACCAGTCACACAAATACACACGCTTTAGAGGTCAGCCCGTCTCTGTGACTGAAACCTCGTAGAAGACCTTCTGCTGAAAAGCAACCATGAACATTTTGCACAGCAGGCAAGACACTGGGAAGAATGTCACAGCAAAGATATGTGTCGTCTGAAAAGCTCCACATTATCAATCTGCAAGAATCTTCACCAGGCTGTGTGGAGGAGACGCTTTGAGATGTGTCAAGGAAAGTAGTGGCAATGCTATTGATTTGTATGAACTGTGAGGTTACAGACGCCTGATTTCACATAAAGCTGGTTTGCAAAGACACTATTTAGACACACTGAGCAGCACTATGAATACAGAACTCAGCTACAGGCTCTGGGGATGAAAGCCAGGCCAAATGTTTCATATTAGAAACGTAAACATTTAGAATTAAAGATGCTTATGTAGATGTTAGTGAGACTTTACAGCCTTCAAAAAGTTCTATTAGACCATCGTTAGGTTGTGATTTTTAATACAGCTGTAACTTTATCACTTTAGGTTTCATTTAGCTGCAATAAAACACCAAAGGTAAAGGAATACTAGAACACACATCAAAACACCCTTTAAATTTAAACACACAAAAAGCACAAACTAACCCAAGCACAAGCAGCGTGTTGACATATAAACACAAGTACTTTGGAAATACACCTTTAAATCTGAATTAAACAGTTACTGTCAGAACAACCCAATGGACCAGTACCAGCACAGAGAATCATCTGGGGTTGTTAGAATGAAGCACATGGTGTGTTTGTCCTCAAACTATGAAGAAAAAAAACAGAAGCAGCTGTGAGGATCTGTTAGTTTGGATTCTGGAAGCTACATTTTACAGTAAAGTGATGGGTCGGTCATAGATTTGGAAATTGGGGTCTGTAGAAAGGTTATGAACAATTAGAAATGTTCATGTTAAACAACCTCAGTTTAAAGAAATAAAGATTAGTTGTCTTCAAACAAATCTAGTTTCAACAACATTTGAGGCAAAATTCTATTTATAAATGTTTATTTACACGGAATAAGGGATGCTCGATATTGGCTTTTTTACCGATATCCGATATTGTCTAACTCTTCATTTCCGATACCGATATAAACCGATACCGATATAAGCATGGTAGCCCTCATTAAAAAAAGACAAACACATTATTTAATGCAGTGTGTGCCAAATAAATAAAAATATCTCAAAAACTATACATCAGATTTGTTATATTTTGACATTTTGGGAGAGAGGAGAAGTAGCCGAACAGTTTGATGTATAACATGTGCATGGTCTGTAAAGGTCATGTGTGTCATCATTACAAAAACCGATACCGATATTACCGATATTGCATTTTAATGCCAATATCGGCCGATATTATCGATCGACCAATAAAATCGAACATCCCTACACGGAAATATACCGTATTTGCTCGCATATAAGACGAGGTTTTTTTCATTAAAAAGAATTTTTGAAAAGGGGGGGTCGTCTTACTATCGCGCCCCAGCAGGGGGCGCATGCTTTATGTTCAAACGGCAGAAGCGCCGCCAGCAGGAAGCAGCTCTTAGACCGCGAGCAGTCCCAGACGTCCGCTCCACCTCAAAGTTACAGGTCCACTGAGGATTAAAACACCTGATGACAAAGTCCAGCTCCAGCCAGATCAACTTCTGGCGTTTTCAGACTAGTTTGGGTTTTTGGTTCGGTCCGGTTCTGTTTAGTACGTATGGAGCCGACACCTTCTGTGGGACCCGCTTCAGCTGCAGTGTTTTCAGCGTGAGCTCTGTACAGGTGAGCGCGTCACTCAATTCACACACGCATTCATCCTCAAGCCTGAAAAACACCTGAGAATCCAGCGCTGCCTGACGTCCACAGGACCCGGTTCTGAAGCTGCGCGCGTACACACACACACACACACACACACACACACAGTCTCAGTGAGAGAGAGAAGGAGAGAGGGAGGAGGGAGGGCCCACACAGCCAGAGTGAGGAAGAGAGAGCTTCTAAGTTCTCTTTTTTTTCCCAATTGACTGAAATATGTTGTCATATAGAACTTTAGTTCCTGTCTGATTAATAAGCAAATATTAAAGCAGTCTATAATTAAGGTACCATATAAATTATTTTCTCAAAATTTAATAAAAAATAGTTTCTTTATAAAGTGAATTTATTCTTTTTTCTGAAGATCAGTCTTGAAAAACTGGGGTCGTCTTATAATCAGGGTCGTCCTATATTCGGGCAAATACGGTAATTACTTGATTATTTGCAGCGTTAGCATTAGCTGCAGAGCTAGCTAGCCATATGACTTCCAGTTTAGCGTGTAACGTTTTGTTTTGTTTTCATTTTTGAACTTTTGTTTTGATTACAAATCATTTGGAGCCAAATTTTATATGTTTTGAAATTTTTGGGATAACAAAATTGCTGGCCGTTTTAAGATTTATAAAAGTAGCTTTCAAATGAACCACAGGGAGGTTTATGACATCAGGTGTCAATCCAACCAAAAATCATTTGTTCAAAATGTAAAATGGTAATTTTTCTACACTAACAAATTTAAAAATATATATCCGAACTTCAAACAGTGACATGAAGGTTTCTTAAAAACAGGTCAACCTAAGATCAAGGAGTGAGGACTAGAGGGGAGCTTGTACAGCTGCAGCAAACCAGTGATGTAAATGAAAACAATGAGGAGCATTTTGATGTATTTTTAGCTGCATTGGATCATTATATGAGTGGTTTAATGATAATTAGAGGATCTAAGTCACTGAGAGGAATTGAGATGCAACTTTTGATGCATTAAATTATTAACAGATGAATCCTAATCAAATAAAATTAAAGAGTCACCCCTCTAATCTGTACACTCGCAGTATAACCGATCCTGGCTGTCATGGCAGCATGAGGGTCAGTAGGTCACGAACATGTGTGGTTTCACAGTTTAGTAATTTTCTCAATTAACGTCATCACACATTAGCTGAAATTAGCCTAATAAATCCTGAACAGGCCTGGGGAAGGATATTGGGAGAACTGCCACGTTCCCTTAAGTTCACTCACATTTATTTAACCCTCCCCTGGTTGGGAGGAGGAGACTAGAGAGGCAGAACAGGATCAGGCCTCAGGGGCTTCGTGTGGATGGTGGAGACGGGGGGGTGGAATAGGGCAACCGCAGAAAAATGGCTGTGTGTTGTGAAGAAGTGGAGCATAACTTGATCTTTCCACTCTCTTGCTTCTTTTTGTCAGCATGCGCAGCACCTTATTGGCAGCATGCATGACTGGCATCATGATGCTCTGTGCAATTTTCTTTGATTTGCCCAATGAAACCGCAAGACCTGTATGTATCATCATTACACACAGTACAGTCTCTGACTCTATTTGAGGATTTGTCTTGCTATTTTTGGGGTCTTAGAATATCACATCAAACACCTGTTCTTGTAGTGAGGTGCAGTCGTTTTCATGAAGTCCTTTTTTGGTTCACATAGGAGAAAACAAAAGTCACTTTCTTGATTTTTTATTTTTTTTGGTCAAATACAGATCCAGTGTATAATAGAATTCACCGGTCTTACATAAGAATGGGTTTAATGTATTTCTAGGGTTAATGCCAGGACTAGTCACATAGAAAATGAGCTACAAAATATAAAAAATAAGTATTTATTACAAGGTAAAGTCAAAGTCCTTTGATGAAAATCAGTGAATGTGGGAAAAAAAACTATGCAAGACCATTCTGTATTTTTCTGTGACTTGTTTTAATGACATATGTTTCAGCCTAAGCTTTGAAAGCTAATCTGTGCACATTTTACAGCACAAACATTTGTCACAACCTGATAAACATGAAGATTTATTCATTTTAAATAGTAAATAAGAACTAAAGATGCTTAGCAGCAGTCCTTAAACTGGTGATTTGACCACTTTATTTTCCCGTCTTTCCAATTAAATAGCAATCAGCCATTATAGCCAGGGGTCCACATAACTGGTAAGCATGAGCACCAGATATCGTGTGCATACCAGATCCCTCTGCCCAAACCCTCCTTTGCAGACTGGTGCTGCTGCAGTTACCCATTGTGCAGCCCACGGTCACACACGATGGACAGAGCGACGGAGCTCTGATATGGATGAGGCTTGTTGACACACTGCACCGCCAGGACCCCCCAAATGGTCATAACGACCTCTTATCTCAGCTTGAACTCTGTTAGATGAACTGCTTTACAGTGGTTTCAATCATGTCTGGCAGAAAGGACAATCTGAGTTCACAAAGATTCCTAAGCTGCAGCTCCTCATGTGGAGTTCCTCACAGTTCCATCCTGGGCCCACTCCTGTTCTCATTGTAGATGCTGCCACTAGGATTCAACTTCAGAAAATATAATAGCCAGTTACACTTTTTAGCTGATGATGTTTGGATTTATTTTTCCATTAAAGGAAAAACCATTGGACTGTCTAAACAACATCAAGACCTGGATGGACTCAAACTTCCTCCATCTAAAAAAAATAAAAAATAAAAAGCCAGAAGTCATCTTGTTTAAGAGAAATGAGTCTGTAGACCCTGGCTTTGCTCTTGTCCCTCTAGCTGCATTAAGTCCATCCTCTGTTAAAAGCCTTGGAGTCATTTTTGACTCCTCCCTTAAATTCAGCAAAAAAATCAGTTCCAATCAGTTTGTCCAAGAGAGCGTCTTTCAGCAGACGCCTAAAGTAAAAACCTTCTGCTTCCAAAAATATTTTGAAAAGGTCTTCCATGCTTTTATTACAAGTCTAGATTATTGCAATTCCTTATATAAAGGTTTACTAGATCAGTCCTCCCTCCACCGTCTGCAGGTCGCACCGAACACCGCGGCTCGTCTCCTAACAGCTAAACGTGATCACATGATACCAGCTGCTGCTCCCCGTCCAATAAGGATCCACTTGTGCTCAAGGCTCTGCAAGATCTGGTCCTGTCCTCTCTCCAGAACCTTTTACTGATCCACACTCTACCCAAAACCATAAGGTCAAACAACCAAATGCTCCTCGCTGTTCCCAGATCAGATTCAAGAGCAGAGGTAGCCTCTGGAACAACCTACCTCTACACATTAGATCGGATTCTTCGTCATTTAAAAAAATTCTTAAAGACCAATTTCTACTCACTGACTATTTCTCCTGTATCTCTTTGTGTTCTAGTCTCCTCATTATTACTAGATGTATACCTGGTTGTTATAAATAAAATCGACATTGACATGAACATTGAATAATCCTTGTGTTTCTTTTAATCTGAGCATTGGTATAGTTTACATGCCACGTCCAACCAGCCTGTCTTCCTCCTCAGTCTCAAGTGGTCAACTCGCTGCAAATTTGTACACAAGTCCACACTCACTCCTTTTGCCGTGCTGCTTCAAAGAATACTTTCACACGCTTTCATGTAGCGTACACAGAGCTACGCATACACCACACACACATACACACACCTCGCTGTCAGGATGGTGATGAATTGCTGAGAAAATGAAAAGGGGGGAGCGGGTAATCTGACACCTCCAGTGCTGAGCAACCAGTAATTAAATCCCTTCATTAGGTCAAATATTTGATTATAAAGCAGCCGAGGGAGAATCTAGTAATGACCTCTTTCTCTTGGGAGACGGAGGAAGAAGAAAGGAACAGCAGAGAGGGAAACTCCTGAAAAAGAGTGAAGGAGTTTTGAAGAGTCATAACAGACGTGATTTTGTCTGCAGCTGGTGCTTTAAGCTCTCCACGCCTCCACGTTTCCCTCAGTATCCGGATAAAGCCCGTGTGTTTTAGTAGTGAGTTAAAATCGCTGGCTGCAGCATATTGTGTTGATGAAGCTCAGCTCAGGCCGAGGGAGTTCCTCTCTCCGACGCAAGACAGACAGCGTGCGTGTTCGACAGACGAGTGAACATCGCTGGCCTCCTCCTCAACCCTCTCTGGGAAGCTTCACCCTGCAAACGGCATCTCCTCCACTCTGCTCGGCGCTTTCTGCTAGATCATCCTGAGATTATACAGGGAGTGGGTTGATAGAAAGGCAGGGGGGTGTAAGACACAGAGAGGAGGAAAAAGTTTGAGACTTTTTCTCTACTGTTTGTGTTGTTATAACTAGCTTATAAATAATGAATGTACACGTAAAAAAAACTAATCCAAGATTTTAAAAAATCAAACAAACGTGAGGTGATGACCTTGAGGATTGATTTAAAATTCAAATATTAATGACCAAGGTTTTAAATATTAACAGAACATAAAAGGTAAGTGATTGTGTTTTGGGCCTGTGTATGCATGTGTGTGTGTCTTTATTATTGCAAAATAGCTCAAGAGCAACTGTGTGGATTTTAATGAAACTTGCAGACAGTAATCATTGAATGTAATCTGATTAACCTTTGGAGTCAACCTAGTTTGAGAATGTCGCCACCAAAAACCCCTCAATAATGGATTTATCTGTCAAGATCTTGAACTTCTGGTGTCAGAAGCTAAAAGCATAAAGAGGAACAGGGTGGACAGCCAACTGTGGGTTAGGGAAGTGATCCTGGCACAAAGGGAGGAGTTTGATTTTCATTCTAAATGTCACCTATGGTCTTCGGTAATGACCAAAAGAACAAGATCGCAAATGCAGATGGCTAATAAGTTTCCTTGGAAGGGTGGCCAGACATCCTGGAGGGGCTGTCCTATTGAGAGAAGCCAGCTGGGGTGTTTGGGGCATGTTCTTCTTGAAAGAGACGAACTCAGGACATGCTGTTTTAAATCTCTGTAGGCTGGCCTGGAAACACCTTATGAGCTAGTAGAAGCTGGGAAAAGGAACAACATCTACAACTGATTACCTTTTGGAGTCAACTCAATTCAAGATGGCCACCACGATGAGCGTAGTACGTGTGGTAGTGGCTGAGAGTCATTCATAACACATACATGTAACACTGTTCTCAAAAACTCTGTCTTTTCTCTTTATCCTATGATCTTAGTCTCAAACTCCATCATTAACGCAGGTGACATGCAATCCTTTAAGAAACACTAGACCTTTAATTTTAGATTTATTTTGAAAAAGTACACCACAGTGAGAACAGTTTTCAAGCTGAAACTGCAGTTTGCACAACATTATTCCAGAAGCTAATTTATCTATTGATTATTTTATTGTCCAGTTGTAACAGCCTATCCTCCACCTGTGCAGATACAGTAAGGTGTGCAATAAAGTTGATTAGGCACAGTTATTTGGCTATAAATCACACAAAGAGGTACCTAGATCCTTAGAGGCCTTAAAGGCCCAAAGAGAGACACATAAACACTCCGCTTTACCCTGCAGAAGTGTATAAACTATCAAGAAACACTTAACAGCATCTTCCTTTACAAGCTGCTTGATCCCCCCATTGATTAATAGATGTTTATGCCAGAGTGTACCTGAACTTAAATGCTCCTGTTTCCTATTTCACAGCTTTCCCCTCAGCCTCGCCCCCCTCTTCACACACACACACACACACACACACACACACACACACACACACACACACACACACACACACACACACACACCTAGCGTTTCCCCTCCCTCCTGTATGTGTGTGTGCTTTTGTGGCTGCTCGAATGCCAATGCCGTCATCAAAGGATATGTCAGAATGAAGGCTCTGGCAGTGGCTGCTATCAGGATCTCAGACAGGAACACACATAAACACACACACACACACACACACACACACCGCTCCAGCTATGCTTTCATATCACGCCCTGGCAACGCCCACTGACTGCAGCATATCTCCACCGGTATCACCAAGGTTACCAGCGGTAGCCAGGGATACCATCGGAGCCGCTCATGGAAATGTAGAGGAAAAGGGTGTGGCCGAAGTCTGGTGTATCGACGTCTGCTTCTTCACGTCAAAAACGACACAAGCATCACATTTAATCACTAGGAACTCTTCAGTTCTGCTGAAGTTTCACAAAATGACAAATCTTTATATTTATCACTGAACATGTGACAGCAAAAAAACTCCAATACTGAAAATAAAATGTCCATGTTGACAGGAAAGGGACTCCATTCATCATCTCATTTAACACTTCACCTTTAACTCCATCGCAATACCTCCACAGTCATAGTTTATTAACCAACCAGGTGTTATAGCTGATCCTTTGGACTCCAGCTCATTGTAACCCACCTCTTCTTCTAATATAATTTGCGCGTGCTCGGATGTGACGGACACCTCAGATACATTCATTATACCAGCCTGCATGCATTACTCATCAAACTAGTTAGGCTTATGTGACATGTTTAAAGATCCCAGATTAAAGATTGGTGTTTCCATGACACAGGAGGGCATCCTCGCATTCACGGCACTCAAACCTAAATTGACAGGGAGTATTCATAAGCATGCTCCGGGCTCTGCTGCAGACACGGGGAAGGGGAGAGGGATTGCTTCCCTCTTCATCTATGAGAACACATTTATATGTGTTGTTACAGCTGCTGGTTGCAGTTAAAGTTTGATCAAACAAACAGTGAAATGAAAGCGTTTGACACCATTGACTTCATGTAACTGGAGGCTCCATACAGATTTATGATATGAATTCCCAAAGCCTTGGCTCAGCGGTGGAGTGGTCATCGTCCAATCAGAAGGGCTCCAGCCTTGACACATGTCGGCTGAGTCCTTGACGTGTAGATATGTGTGTGAGAGAGTAAATAAGACACGCCTCATATATGGAGTCAATATATATAATAGAAAGTGTTGCGTGGGTATGTGAATATTGAGAACGTGATTTTTTTTTTTTTACACTAAATTAGTTTAAAGTTGTGTAGGGGCCTAAAAAATCTGTCTTATTTCAAAGTCAAATAATTCAATGAAAGCATGATGAATGTGATGAATATTGACATATTTCTAAAATAATATGACAAAAGTGTATTTAATGTTTATTAGGGCATTAACATTTAATTATGGGTAATTTTTTAAAGGTAAACACTGCAGTCTTCCTATTAAAAAAATACTTTGCATGCATGTTTTAGATGAGAGCGTTTTATTTTGTACATTAAAATTGAAGGGCATGTTTTGGTTCAAAATAAAAGCCTAAATGATCTGAGTAATGCAGAACCAAAAATGGTGTGTCAAAATAACAAAATATGAATTATTAATATGTAAAAATAAGTATTTTATTTATAAATGTAAATATTTACTTATGAATTAGTTTAGTTTGTTTTTAAAGTGATATTTTTTGCTTTTGAATTTCAAACTTTTGCTTCTGAAAAGTTCTTTAGGTTCCTTTATTTGGGTATATTTTGTGTGACAGCTATTTTTTTTATGTTGATCCTTTGGCACAAATCTTATCCTACAATAAAATCTGATGTAATTTTCCTGGAATTTAACTCTATTATTGTCCTGTGGGATACCACAAGGGTCAGTTCTGGGTCCCAAACCATTTTACTTTACATAAATGATACATGTAATGTATCTAAGATATTTAAATGTTCTTATATAAGTTGCTGATGATAATTATATTGTTCTGGAAAGACTGGAACATCTGAATACAATGAAATGAAAAAAGTATTTTGAAAAAAAAACAAAAACAAATGCTCACTAAACTACAGTAAAGAAAAAATATAATTATTAACCAGCAAAAAAATATCTTAAACTTATGATAAATGATGTTAGAATAGAAGGAATTAATGAAAATCTGACTGTTAGGATGGATTATTGATTATACGTTGCATTGGGAGGCTCTCATTTAAAATGAAAAATCTAAAATGTCAAAAACGAATTTTAATTTAACTTAAACAAAAATATTTTCTAACTAAAAAGCCATTGTATTTGTTATGTTAACACTTCCATACATGAGCCAAAGTGACAGTATTAGTTAGGCTGCATGCTTTAACAGCTTATGATTTAGTTGAGCTCAGTGATTTGATTTGTCTCAAAACGTTTTACGATTTACTTCTTTCTGAGTTTACATTTTATTTTAATGTGCTTCTAACTTAGTCTATAGTAAACTAGAACATCTCTTTTGCTGTATATAGTCTGGTTTGCCAGGTTTGCCACTTCTTGCTAACCATTTGGCTCGGGACAAGCTAAACCTCAGGTTAAACAGGAGAACAGCTCCTCTAACAACATATTTTTACTTTCAGGCTAAAACCTCCATTTTTCATCTTTTTCATTTTTTTACATAAATCAGCTTCATCTCCCACATCTAACGTGGTTTAATGGATGACTTTTCAAAGAAAAGTGTCAAGAAGAGCTTGTGAGGTTGTAACAATCCTTCTGTAGTTGTTGTTAAAAAAAACTTTTAATTTCCTGAAAAGCTGCACTTTTGGAAATACAAGGTTTTTGCCCAAAAGCAATGATATTCTATAAAACAAACATATAGCCTGAATATATTATGCCTTTGTTTTCTCTATAACGTGACTCATCCAGTGTTTGGTGTGTGTTTTGGTGAACTGAGTCACGGCCGTGTGTGAGTGTGTGTGTGTTTTCACACAGCATACCTTGCTGCTACTACTACAGTCTTTTTACATAGCACTGCCTTTGTTAAAATCCCTAGACACACATAGGTTGATTCCAAAATTAAAGAGCAAAGTTGTGTGTATTTAACTAGAAACTCCTTCTATGAAACGGTGAAGGAAATCGGCACCACGCCACAACAAGATGGCACGCAGCTGCAGCGCAGGTTGAGCCACAGCTGGGACGTGATTAATGTGGAGTTTTTGGAACTTTTAGCTTCCATGTTTACAGATGAGACTCGTTTAAGAAACTTTTACAGAGACATAAACTTCACACCACATGATTTTTTATGCAAAATTTTATGGTTATTTCAACCAAAAATGTTAGCAAAAGATTATCTTTAGCATGTTTTGACTAGCATGCACATAAGTAAAGCAAAACTCACATCAGTGTAAATGTTTATTACCATATTGACTCGAATATAGGACGACCTCGATTATAAGACGACCCCCCTTTTCAAGACTAATCTTCAGAAAAAAACTAAATTCACTTTTTAAAGAAACTATTTTTGTTGAAAATTTTAGGAAGTAGTTTAAATAATATCTTAATTACAGACCTTTAATATTTGCCTATTAATGCAATCACAAAGGTCTGTAATGCATATTCCAGCATGTGTGGGGTTCTGTTAGGAAAGACACTAGAGATACTGATACTAAGTTAAAAAAAAATGCAAACTGTCAGACATGTCAGATCAAAAGTCTGAATGAGGCTTTTACTCACAAAGTCCTCTGATCAGCTGTGCTCACACAGTCGTCCTGTCTCCTCCCACAGAACGCCATCGCCACAATGCACCAACTCCATAACTCTGTATTTCCTGGCTGCCTGACAGCTGTTTGATGCCTCTGCTGCATTGACCACCATTATCTTAAAATTGGCGTTGAAACTCTGCCATAGCACTTTTCAAACACAAATAAAACCCAAATTGCTGAACAGATAAAAAATAAATACATCAAAAAAGCCATTGTACAAAGACATAAAATAATAGAAAACTGAATAAATAAATAGAGCAGAAAGTTCAAACCTATGAAACCAGTTTAATTAAACCACTAACTAAATCTGATTCTACAAATAAACCAGCACCTTTGATGTAGAGGGTTCCAGAGAGAGGCAGTAAGGGGAAAGTAGGTCCTGTAAATAAGGTGCTATACCATGAAGTGTTTTGAAGGTACTAATAAGTACTTTGTACATCATTCTAAATTTTACAGGTAATCAATGAAAAGAAGCAGGGATGGGTGAAAATATATTAGTTTTATTCTCACCAAGAATACAAGTAAACTTAAATTTTTATTATGTTTGCGTAAGAAGTGTGTGCTTCCTGTAAGTTCTTCTTCTGCAGCCATTTTTGCAGCTGTATTCTTGAGTGACACCTGCTGTTTAGGAAAGGTACAGCAGGATTTGTACCTTTTTACAAAAGCTGCTTTTGCAATGGCTTGGTAATTTCATTGAAAAATAAATAGTATCTAACTACCAGTACAGGTTAAGATAAAAAAGTCACCTTTAATGTCTGTAATCCATCTAAATGTAACTGATCAAAAGAAATATGCTGTGGGTCCGTTTGTTAGCTTCAAAAAAATCATTACTTTACTGATTATTTTAAAAGTAACTAAGTTACTGGTTACATTACAGTATAGTTACTTTATTAGTGACATCTAGCAGCTGCCGACAAAAACAAACTCACTTTATTAGAAATGCATTTTAACAGTAACCTCAACAAATGGATCTGATATTTAAAGCTAAACTTAAAAACGTTTTACTGAAAAAAATCACCTAAATAAAGACAGTCTTTCTTGACCTGACATATTAACTGCTGCAATGGTAACACTAACATTTATAATCTACATTGTGGAGCGCTTGTTCTGTTTCTGCTTCTTTGTGTGGACACTACAAATAATCTATCTGATCAGATCTTCACCTGAAAGGCTGCACACATACCGTACGTTATGTCCCATGCACAGACCTGAACGCCGAAAGAAAACACTTTAGGAAGAAATAAGTTGATTTTGTAATGTTACTGAAGTATTATAAACCTTTTGACTGAGCAGTTAGATTATTATTTTCTTCGAAATATAGGAACGACAAACTAATACTTGTCCGTTGCACCTTTAATCTCTAAAATGGGCTAAAATGTGTTAAAATGTTCAAAACCTCCTAAATTACATGCAGCAAGACAAAATGACTAGCTTTCCTAGGGAGATGGTGATAGTGTAAACTCCAGTGTAAATTTAGAACATCTTTAATGTTATTATAAATAAATCTGACCCGACTGTGAAACTTATAGCACATAAAGGAGGACACAGAATTAAGGGGATGTATGTAGCCTGAAGCTCATCAAGTGTTTGAACCTATGCATGAGTGTATGTTGTGCTGCATGTATTCGTGGTGCCAATTAAAACATTGACACATCTACAGCATCAGCATTCCAGCATCAGATCCACAGGATTTAACAGATACTTCTAAACCCGCAAGCAGCGCACATAACACGTAGAAAAAAAACACAAAATAATAACATTTCTCCTCAGAGAAAGCTCGCCACCAGACAAATAAAAGATCAGGCCTGCTCTCAAAGTGACAATCACCAGGGAATCCCAACACTTTCAGACAGATAAATATGCTCCTGTGCTCTCGTACACCCGGACACACACACACACACACACACACACACACACACATCTTTGTCTCTTTGAACACTGCATCTGTGAGGGGAAACACCACACACTCCTCTTACCCCCAATTATTAGGAGCTGGAAGCAGAGTCAACAGCCACAGTTTTAATATAATCACATCATCTGAGCTCCTTTTCACTGCCGCTTTGAGCTGAGACACTTCAGTTCTTCTCAAAGAGAGCAAAGTGACCTTATCTCACAATTTCACTTTAAGAGACGTCCACCACATCCCTCTTCTTCATGTAATGCTTTCACAGAGATCAAACAGGCACCTTAATCCTGAAAACACGCTTAGGCTTCAGCTTGTTACTTCATACGGTCGTAGGAAAGCCAATAGGTTCAATTTGTTTGCAATTTTCTCTGTGTGCACGTGTGTGTGTGCAGGCCATTCTGCTTTCTGCAAGCTCACTCGTATTGCCATTATACATCACAGCATAGCAGCAGCGAATGGCTGTGTCAAAAAGCCTGCCTTCCTCTCTGCCATATCTCATAGTTACCTCCTCTAACCAAATTACCCCCAACCCCAGCTTTACCCACCCCCTCCTCCTCCAGACAGTGAGAGATGAGCTTCACAGACAGCTGCCTAAAAATAAAATAATGAAACAGCTGCAGTGTCCGGCAGCACTTCAGGAGAAACGACTGTAAACAGATAGATTCCACCAGCCAAAATACCAGTCGTGTTAGCAAAAAATATATAAGAACTACCCGATGTTGTCTTTTCTAACTGTTCTGACACTTTATAGATTTTATAGATTTAGTCTCATCTGAGCAGAATAAGAGTTCCCACTATTGAGCGATCAAAAACAAAGAGTTTACACTCAACAACGTGGGGGAAAAGTAAGTGTACCACCTTCTGTCTGTGCTACTGCATTAATGGTTCACCTCCCTCTCTAATAGATTATTTTTTCTCCTTTTCATTTGCATCAAAAGTGATCTAAATAAAGACAAGAGCAGTAAGAACAAAGCTGAAAAGTTGCAGGAAATATTAATTAAATGGCATGGAAAAAACTGAACTGTGGATTAAATCTGATTCTGTGGATCATTAATCATACAGATCATTAAATCTTAGAGCTAATCTGCAAAAACTAAAGCCCTTTTTCTAAATAGGATGTCCTTTGTCCATAAAAGGTATTAATCAATACAGTTTTATTTGTCTATGTAAAAAAAAAAAAAAGATTTAGCCATTACAGAAGAAATCCCGTTTGGATCTAAATGTAAAAATGATGAGTTTGTTGTGAAAAGTCCCGAGATGAATCCAGGTTTTTGAAGTGCAGGATTAAGGTGTTTAATATTCCTGGTGTGGAGCTAATGAGCAGCATGATGAACTGAGCTCAGTCGTCAGTTTGGGGTAACAACAGCTTGCAGCTCAGTCGGGACTTTGACCTCTACACTAGTGGTGGGCAAAACGGAGATGATAATGGATGGGCAACGGAGGGAGGAGGAAAAAAACATGTTTCTATCCAAAAATAGCTTTTAGATTACCTCTAACGTAACACATAGGATGCTCGAATTAAAAATCAAACAAGCTTAATTTTCTATAATTTATTTATGAGTAATTCAAAGGGTGAGCTGAGGGAAAATCCTGATTCTGTAAAGCCTTTTAATCAATTTTATGTGTGAAATTCCACACGTTTTCATGTCTGGAGTTGTTGTTTAGACTCATTTCATTGGAAGTTCATGGTTTTGTGAGGTAATTCAGCCGCTCACAGCAGAGACAGAATATAAAACACATTATCTGATGAAACGTTTGGACACATGCTAACCCCGAGCCAAACGGTGGTTGGTATCAACCAAACATTTATTTTTAATAAGCTTGTTAGGCAGATATTCTCACTTGAAGGAGGAGGGAAAGCACAGATGTGTTAACAAAGGCTGCATTCCATTTAGAAGTTCTGCCCCATAAAATGTTTACAGAACAATCAACATCAGAATTTGAATGCAGCCCAATTTAAAGATAAATATCTAATAGTGATAAAACGTAATAACAATTATATGTTAGGAATCTTTTTCATGTAATTATTTGGCGATGATAATAGTTTGAATTTAAACTTGCCACCTGTAGTACAAGGATTCAAAACATCAGGTTTCCTAGAGGAAAATACCAATCCTGTTAAAGACGTAGAGCTCCTACAAACTTTAACGTATTAATTATGATACAAATGGCATAAAAGGGTTTATTCACTTGGGTTGAATTGAACATGTTTAGAGATTGTTTTAAATGAAAGATGTCAACAGAGAGACTTGGTGAACAAAGACCAGGCTGAACGTTTGAGTTGCAGCTATGTGACCAGTCCTGGTAGAGTCTTGGGATTAAAATTCAGACGCACCAGTTCCCATCTGTTTATTGATCCGGTCAAATATTTTCTAGTAGTTTTGTTTCTTCAGTCATCCACTGACTGTGTTTGAAGAATGGGTGGACACTCTTTACATCGTACAACTCGTCTCAGGTGGTCATTCTTGCAGTTTGGTGGTTCTGAGATATCTTTAGTGACACCTGTGGCTCCAAAGGGGAACTGCAGCAGCATCAGTGCAAACAGAAAGTTTCACCTTGATTATGGAATGTGCAAATATATTTGTGCATAAAAAACTGTGCAAATACAGCAGGGATGTAAACATTGATGTAGTTTGTTGGGAGCAGTTATACAGTCTGACAGCTGCTGGGAGGAAGGACCTACGATAACGCTCCTTCCTGCATCAAGGATGCAGCAGCCTGTCGCTGAAGGAGCTCTCCAGTTCTCCAATAGCATCATGCATGGAGTGGGAGACGTTGTCTAACACAGGTGCTATTTTGGCCAGAGTTCTTCTGTCTCCCACTGTCTACACTGCCTCTAGGGGGCGTTCTAAGACAGAGCTTGCCTTTCTGGCCAGCTTATCTAACTGCTTCCTCTCGGCTGATAAGCTACTGCTCCAACTGACTACACAATAGAAGATGGCTGATGCCACCACAGAGTCATAAAAAGTCTTCAGGAGCTCACCCTGCACTCCAAAAGACCATCTCCTCAGTCTGCTCTGACCCTTCCTGTAAAGAGCATCAGTGTTGTGACTCCAGTCTAGATTATTGTTCAGGTGAACACTCATAAGAGTCTACTATCTGAATGACAGCTCCCTGGATGTTTACCGGTGTCAGAGTTGTGGGAATCCACCACCAGCTCCTTGGCTTTCCCTGCGTTGATCAAGAGGTGATATTTCAATAAGCTTTGATGAAAAAGTAACTGGTTTCCATAACTGTGCCCTGTTTAGTTTATTTAAACCTTGTTTTTAAAATAAAACATCCAATGGAAGACGATCTTTAAGTTAAGAGTAACATCAGCATAAAAAACTCAACTTTGATTGTAAAAGTTGACATTTATTATGCTTAAACTGATCTTTTCATTTTATAAGAGGCCAGTGGTTCCCACTCCTGGCCCTTAGGTTCACTCTCCTGCATGTTTTAAACGTTTCTTTGCTTCAACACACCTGATTTAAATTCATGCCTGATTAATAGGCTTCAGCTGATCTCGACGGCATGCTGAGAAGTCAATGCAATCATTTGAATCAGGTGTGTTCAAGCAGGAAAACATCTAAAACATGCAGGATGGAGGGACCAGAGGAGCAGGACTGGAAACCGCCGTGATCCGATAGCTACATCTGCCCAACAACTAGACAAGTTCTCCACTTCATTTCAACTGGTATTTGGACTGAAACTTTGCTTTTCATGAGGCACGCTGTGATTTGAGTAGAGGCTCATCTAACAATCAGTGCTCGATGCAACCGGAAAGCCCTCAGTTCGTTTGGTCTCGACTCAAACGCGACCACACAAAAAAAGATCTTTAAAAACTATCAGAGGTATTGGGAACATGTTCTTGGCCTCAAACAGGCTGTGTAGAATGAAAGACTGAACAGTGTTTGTGACTAACCCCATGCTGAGACATTCCTTGACCTGAGAAAACCTCATTTAACACGAACTGGATGTGAAGAATGGCAGCACAGCTCATAGGTGCAAAACGCTTGTCGCAAAAACAGATAAAATATCAGGAAACATGCAGTTATTCTTCCATTCCTAACACAATTTCTGATTCAGATCTCCTTCAACAGCACTGGGGGGGAAACACACAAACTACTAAATGCTAACTCTTTTTCTCCTACAGTACTTTTACTACACATACTTTCCACCAGTGTGTCTCTGACTGCTGTAGGACTTCGTTTTCTCTAAAATCCGTCCACAGTGCTAACAGACTTCCATCATATTCATTATTTCTCCTCAAACCTGTACCCGAAGGGTCTTTTTAAACCAAACCACCTACACAAAACACTGTACAGTAGACACATATAAAGAAAAGCCTGTGACCACCAGACCCTTCTGTTGCTCAGGGGTCAAAAACCCTTTGGACACAACTCATCGTTTTCACACAAACGCTGGTTTCAGGTTGAATTTTAATGCTGGTTATGAGTATTTGGATCTATGTCTAGGTGTGTGGTTACCATGGTGACTTTTCATTTGATCTTTGAATTTTTTTATACCTCTTTTACTGTTTAGACGTCAAATTAAATTTGACAACTTATGTTGCAAAAGTCCCAAACTGCTGTTGGGATTGAAAGATTTAGATTCTCTAAATTTTTGCATCCTTCAAAATTTCTAGTTTTGAATATTTTTACCACATTTCCAACATTAGTCAGGGCTCTAACAGTAAAAAAAACAACAACCCTGAGTGGTCCTCTGTTAGGGTTCTTATTGATCAAAACCTCTTCTGCGTATTGTCATATATTTGATCCTCCTTCTTTTTCATTATGCTTTGATCAGGAATACCGCTTCATGCTAAGCTGAACTGAACAAAAATTGTCACGGGTTATACAAAGATGACACTCAGAAGGCCTCGGTGCCCCCCCACGTGCACACAGTGCAAAGAAGAGGAGAGGAAAAGCATCAAAGCCGGTTGTAGAGATGTGTGTTATTTTCCTCAGCAGCTGTTGAGAGCAATGAAGACACGGGGTTTGGAAAAGAGACGGAGCTGAATGATGGCTCCATGCTGTCACACACCAGCAAAAAGAAGAGAGAAAAGGTTCCCATCACTTCTTATCAGAGTCAGCTGGAACCACACCCGCTCTGAGAGCCGAGGCCCCGCTGACGGTAGAGTTAAAGAGCACAAAACAACAGAAACAAAAGGACATCTCTCCTTTAACTCTGCTCCTCTGAGGCTCTCCTCTCTAGCCGCATTTCATTTCTCATCTTGCCAACTCGCTTACTTCTTACCAGGTTGCAAGTTCCCCAGATTTTGCCTTCACAGGGGCTCGTGACGTGGATTGGACCGGCGCTACTCGACCACAGCCCGAGAGGTGGTGATTATGTTTGTAGGAGTGAATGGAAGAAAAGGGGGAGAAAGAGGATTAGAAATGAACTGTGGAGATGGAGCACAACCTGACAATAAGTCCCGTCTCCCCAGTGTGTCTGAGTGTCAGCGTATGTGAAAGAGAGAGGGAACGGATTAGCTCGTCAGAAAAAAATCATTTTCCTCTCAGCTCCAAGTGATGCTGTCAATCACGGACCTGTAAGTGGAGCTTTGTGTGTGTGAGTGTGTGTGTGTACAAAGCAGCTATAAAAAAAAATGGATATCACTTTAATCATAACCAATAACAGTCAAAAGCTTGTGTTTAATTCTGTCTTTATTCCTCTCCTCTTTTATGCATTGAATGCTTTACTTACTACTTACATCAGCCCACACAAACCAGTGCCGAGATGCAAACAGCTAATTACACATGCATTAACGTACATGACACACTGGCATAAAGCTTACAACAGGAGGATTAATGAGCAGAGCAGATATGAAGGTAAAGCTGTGTGATACAAGCTTTATGACATATGGGCCACCTACTGAGTACCCCTGTGCTAGACTGTTGAACTTGTCACTTTTTTCATTTTCATACAAATGTGTCCAAAAACATGGACGAGTGGATTAAATAAACTTCAACGATGCTTTAAAGCCTCCTAGAGGAAATTATATTTTTACACCGTTAAAACAAATGTGGAGCCCCCAAATAAAGCAAAAAAAATGGTAACTCGTGTATTTAATCAGAAAGGAGTTTTCTCTACTACAGAAAATAATAGCTAAAAGTCCATTTCTTTTATGGTCTGGGATGTTAGAGGAACAGATCATCAGGTCAATAAGGGCAAAGAAAGAAAGTGGGTCTATTTTAGGAACTAAAGCTAGGAAGTCTTCTACAGTACTGGAACTTTCTTCTGGCTCAGGATGAGTTACTTTTCACTAGTGTTGTAGTTAGGGCTGTGCGACATGATGAAATATTTTGTCTGGACGATAGAAAATGTCTATCGTCAAATAAAAAGCTGTATCGTTTGCACCACGGTTAGAAGTTTTACAGCAGTAACCTACGTCACAATGCACTTTACAGCATGGCCATGCACGCGCCGCGCAGCAAAACAAAAACAAGCATGTAGGCAGACGATAGCGGTCGCGTTTTAAACCAGGGTCAACAGGACAGCTTGTAACTAAAAGAGGAACAACTTCTGTCGCATGGATGTGGTTTAAATATCAAAAGACCGACGTGGACCAGCCGGCTCCCGGTCCCAGCAACGGACTCCCACGCCACAAATGTATTTTATTACCTGCGCAAAAACTGCAACAAAGAAAACAGAGACAGTCAACGAGCAAAAGCCGCGTCGAGTGTTGGTGTAAAGGCTCATAATAAACTCCAGAGGCAGACGCTGCAACAGGCTCGTCGCACACCACGTAGCTCCTAGCTCCCGCAGATGGAAGGAGATTACTGCTGCTGTTATCAAACGCATCTGTAAAGATATGGGTCCAATCTACACGGTGGAGAAACGTGAGCTTTGTGAGTTACACTCAAACCGAGATATGAAATGCCCAGCATTACTAAAGTCATGTTACCTTAATTATATGATGCATGTCAGGCCACAGTGGAGGTGGAGATTCACAAGGGAGTGTTCTAGGTTTCGTAAGTTTATCGTTATCGGGATATGAAATGTTGGCGATATCGCCCAACCCTAGTTGTAGTATTTGAGATTTGTCTTGGACTTGGACTTGGCATGCTCTAGTCTTGGTCTAGACTCAGACTGGAGTTGAATAGTAGAACCAACACAAACTTTTCACAACAGCTTCACAAACTGCTGTGACTGGTGTTGTTGTGCCAGTGTAAACACAACAGAATACCAAGTGTTGGTTGGTAAGCTGTAAAAGAAACACCATGAACAAGTAGATTCATGACAAACAGTCAGACAAGATGTTTCCTGTTTGGACTGGCAACTCAAACCAAGTATGGCAGCATACTGAGAGCATGATCCATCACTTCAGGAAGAGACGGCAATGAGAAAGAAAAAGAATGCAATCAAAACAGGATGTTTTTTCTTTCTAAAACATATTTTAGATTCAGCGGTTCCTCCATCATTGTGTTTAAATGTATTTTTCAGGAAGAAATTAAGCAGACGTTCAGGTAAGTATCTATGATAGAATATCAAAACTGCAAAAGTCTGAAGCAAAATCACAAGAATTCAACCCTTAATCACAACATACTGTGATTTAAAAAGAGTTTTAATAAGTTTTAACAACATGAGCTTCAATGCAAAACATTACGACAAAGCAAAGGAATGACTATGTCAACTAATGGGGACTCGTTTTTACATAAACACTTTTTAAAAACATTACTACTCACAGTTAACCAACATACACATTAGGCCTACAGCAAAGTTTTTTAAAATGTCGAACTTTTTTTTATTCTAACTACTGTCAGAAACTTAGCCATGAGCAGCAAAATGCACTTTCCATATTATAAATAAAATACATAAGGTAACCATTTTTTCCTTCTACGAGTTGATCCAAATGGTCAGGGTGTTGCAGTTCTCCTGTTGAACACTAGGTGTTGCTAATCAGAAGACAATATTACCAAATGGCAAGAATGGCAGCAGAAGAAGAGCAGTACAATAAAAGAGGAGATCCATATTTTTTACACAAACTATATTTTAATAACTTTTCAGCAATTTTTTAAGTGGATGCCTGAAAATAGAACCTATTGCAAATGTCATCCAGTAGTTAAATGAACTGGATGTTATCATAATAAACCTATAAATCTAGAAATATTTCTAAAACTGCCTCAGCACTACTCTAGAGATCCAATCGAATCACACACCTAAACATCTGACATCCAAACATAAATAAGCCCTGATCCAAATACAAAATCCTGCCTTTTCACCACTAAACTGTCAAACAATCCACATCATTACAGGATGTTTTAATAACTTTTTACATGATTTAAAAAAAAAATTAAACTTAAAGAGCAAGAAAGAATCACAACTGACTGAAGCTTGTTATAAAGTTCCAAAACAACCCAAATAAATGAGCTTCAAGGTGGTGAAAGTTTTCTCTTCCAGACCAAAGTATTTGGTAGATCTGTAATAGTAAACTGACTGTAGGTCTGGTAATAATGTTACTTGATTTAGACAGAAAGACATAACCGATATACTTACTTTAATCTCTACTGCTTGTTTTATGTTCAGGATGCATCCAGCACATCTTGGGGACCAACTAAAAACGAAGTGATTTTTGATGAATAAGGCTGTTTTCAGGTATTTCTTTCAAAATCTGATTTTATACCTGAAAGAAAAAAGGCAAAGCTTTCCACGTACACGCTGGCAGACTATCAGTCACACTGATCAAAGGACGACACGTCTTCCTTTGTTTCTGCTACTTCACTCCAGCCCCCACAGAGTCAGTTATTAGAATACAGTATTTTATTACATAATAGATTACATATGTTGCTACTGTAACAAATCCTGAGGTCTTTGCACAAACAGCAAGAAAAAAGTAATTATTTTTCCAGTGCAGAAAACAAACAAACAGGAAACCTCGGTAGGATGAGGAGGGTGTGAGTTTCTGTTACGAGGTGTAATTCTCAGCTGCTGCATGGCAAGCAAAATGATTTTTATCCATGGATACTGTATGCAAACAGAGCTTTAGACAGACAGGAAAGCCCTGCTCGACTATAGAACACAGACACAAATAAAAAGGAAGAAATGCAACAAGCATATGAGGTGAAAGCAGCTCAGAATTATTATCGTTCCTTTGGTGTAAAGGTGACATGAAGCTAAATGTAAAAATGAATTATCCCATTCTTCTGACTGATTCTCTCCACGTATCCTACACTCTCTTGTCCCTCATGTGTTTTGTTTCTGAGTATTATGTGGGGGGGAAACGTCCAGATGAGTAGATGGGATGATGTAGGAGGGGTCCATTGGGGGTGGGCAGGCAGAAGGCTTGTTAAGACTCAGGAAAGATGGAAGAAAGTCTCATCCTGCTTTCTGAGAAGCTCTACAGAGGCCGCTGAGTCCCACAGAACTGCTGATGCTGCGAGCATCGATCAGCTTCCTGCATGTCCCTGCAGCCTGAGGAACTGATCGGCTCACCGGTGGTTTACCAAGCAGGCACATAAAAAACACTCTAAAATGTCAGATTTCTGTTACTTTGTCATTTCTATGCAGTGTTGCACATCAGGATCTCAAGCTGTTAATTAAATTTACACTTAAGAAAATGTGTAAATGTGCAGATTTTTCCTGTTTTGTCTTAAAGACATAAAAATATACTTGAAATTGAAATAGATTATAAATAACGAGATATACAAGGCGTGTATTTTATCGTTTTGTCATGAGTTTTTGTTTTGTTTTTTGATGCACATCAGAAACTTTGCTCCCGAAGCTCCAACCCTTGAGCTTCTGTGTCGTCACAGAACCTACAAACCATCATGCCACATCACAGGCAGACTTTATCAAAAATAGCCTGCTGGTATTATGACATAATACAGGTGTTTCCCTTAAATTGTTGGGGTTCCACTGCTCTATTTTGGCTGGTGAATCCTATTATTTCAGCCGCTCAAATAAACCGAGCCAGCAGTCTGTGAATGACAGAGAACGAGAGGAAAGAGCGGTGAGGGGGCTAGTTAAGTGCATGGAATGAGTGGCAGTAATCACAGCTCTGGTAAAAGCACTCGTTTGCTCGACTGTGTAACATTCCTCAGAATGAGTTTACTCTCTGCCTGGCTCTATCTCTCTCCCTCTTTCCTCTCATTCTGATAATAGCTCTAGATTGAGTAATTGTATGTTTGAGTAGAGCTACACTGCAGGGTGGAACCTGCAATCAGATACGGGGGAAATGCTTCTCCCTCTCTCTGTGAATGTGTGTGTGTGTGCTACTGTCTTGTCTCTTCATTCATACAGTACATCAGCAGTCTGGCCTCGCCGGCCGCCACACCAGGCCCTCCCTCCAGCCCTGCGGTTCCTGCAGGCCTCTTACTACGCTGCTTTTTCGTGTCTACTCACGGTCTACTTTACGCAGCCGGTGAGGGCTGGGGTCAATAACAGCTGTGTGCTGCGCTGTAATTGATGTCATCATTTCAATTTGAGCTGATTACAGTTGAGAGCTGCTTATCGTGTGACCCGGGGTGGAATAACACACTGTAGGGCTCAGTGAGCTGCTACGCCTGACCAGGCTTAACTGCTGGGTTGGCAGGATGGATGAATGGGTTGGCTCAGCATCGGACTGCCTTTTCTATTGACTTCTAATATTCAGGTAATGACTGGGTGTATTCCAGGGGCGTGTGTCCATGTCGCTGGCATTTATTGTGGTTCATGGGCTTTTATTGCGTTTGGTCTCCCCATCAGTTAAAAGACTGTCACGTGACTCATGAGTGAGACCTGGCACTGAAATGGGTGCTTGTGAAGGTTTACTTGCTGTTTTGTGACCGGGTGTGCAGGTCAGGTGTGCAGGTCTACAGACCTTCATTTAAACGTTTAAAAATCACATCAAGATTAGGGGTGTGTATTGGCAAGAATCTGGTGATATGATATGTATCGCGATACAGGACAGACGATACGATATATTGCAATATAATGCGATACTATGAGTAAGATGATTTTTAAAACATATAATTTAAGAGTAGAAAAACTGTCACAGCATTCTAAAAACTTCAACCTGTTTCATACATAGCAGCACATCCAGTTTTATTACTAGATCTAGTTGATCCACTGGAACGAAGAAGGTGAAAACAGCCACCGACTAGAGGTCATACTTTTAATTTTACTACAAAAATTACTTCATTAAATTTTTTTAAAATACAATAAAAATTGATACTTTGCTTTAAATTTTGATACAGCAAAATATCTCGATACGGATAGCTCAATATCAATATAATATTGTGACAGGAAATATCGCGATACTATCTTTATAAACAGATACAGTAAGATGATGAGATGACATGAGATTTGAAATGAGATCAAATATGATATGAGGATGGGATGACATGAGAAAACGAGATATGAGATAAGAACAGGTGAAGCGCAATAAGAAAATGAGATGAGACATCAGATTAGATGAAAGGTGGAATAATCTGATGAGAAACTAAATGAGATGATAAAACAAGATATGAGATGAAACCTAGAAATTGGATGGGATGAGAAATGAGACCAGATGAGAGAAGAGATAGTGGGAGGAGAAATGAAATGAGATGAGAAAATGACACGAGATGGGACAATAGAATAGATACATCATCAGATTAGATGGGAGATAAGAGAATGCAATGAGAAATTAAATGAGATGATAACATGAGACACCAGATTCGATAAGAGATATGATAATTCGATGAGAAATAAAATACAAGGTATGAGATGAGACCAGAGAAGAAATCTGATTGAATGAGATTAGATGAGAGATGAGATAATATATAAATGAGATGAGAAAATGAGACATGAGATAAGGAAATTAGATACACCAGATTAGATTAGAGAGATAAGAGGATGAGATGAAATGAGATGGAAAAAATGAGACATGAGATGGAAACGAGATGAGACCAGACAAGACAATGGGATGAGAATAAAACTGACACAAGAAAATAGTAAGAGATGATGAGATGTGAGATTAAAGATGAAAGGAGATAGTTGTGAAGAAGTGTCACGACTAAAAGCTTGAACGCTGTGGGGTAACAAAATAATAAAGTTTCCGAATTAGTTTTTAAAAAACCAGTAGAAGTTTAAATGAATTCTCCAACATCCTTTTCTGTTTTGTTAGTAACAAGTGGATTAAAGACCCATCCTAGAAAACCTTTAAAAACTGCTGGTTGCTGCAGGGGGAAATGGGTTAAAAACAAAGTGCCACCACAAAGAAAATGAATCAATACACACCTATCAATACTTTGGCATTTCTCTTTTCCATTTATGTCGGAGTCTTTTCAATAAAAGCTCCAAGTCACACTGCAACCTTCCAGCATTCACGCTGTGTGCTAAAAAGATACATGAAGTTCACAGCCAAAAAGGAAATATGGAGGAATATACAAAGAGCAGGACTCATTTTTATCAACAGAAAATGACATTCTAACTATTTTAAAAGCATTCATGGAGCTCCTCGGCTGTAAACGATTCCCCACATTGATACCGGTCGTTAACCCTCAACAGCACTTGTCTGATCAGTTCTTTAGAGCAGAGCTGATGCTAAAAACAGACAAGCCGTGCTCACTAAAGGAGCTCCGTCTCTCGCTGTCTCCTTTTTTTGTGTTGCAGCTCTGAATCTGTGGGTGTCAGGAAGCAAAAAAAAATCTATCTGCTACATTCTTTGCCTTTTTCCCTCTCTGTCATTTCCCTGACTCTTTTAATACCATCATTAGGAGAGCTCTCCTGCTTGTTGCTACCGCTGCTGGCCAAGAAACAAAAGAGAGAGCGAAGGAAGCGAGGGGTGGAAACAGTAAGAGAAATGCGTGCACTGGTTTTAAACAGGCTAAAGGCTGTTTAGAGAAACTTTGCATTTTGCTGCCGTCTCTGCCATTTGATGCACATGAGCGGAGTGTTGATTACACGCCTGTGAGACGTAGCGGTGTGCTGCTGGTATCCAGGTGTGCACCCACCTGGATGGTAGCAGTAAAACCTGAAATAACAGGTAGCACTCTTCCTCTGGTAAAGGCGTGCTCTGTTACAGTGATCAGTTCTCACCCTGGTCCATTTGTGGCCTTTGTTCTGGATTCGCAGACCTGCACAACCCCACTATTCACAGGGTAACCCATAACCGCCGCACCAACGATCAGAACCTGCTCATTATGTGATGCACGCAAAAGATGTGGTCACGTTTTTGTTAGCATTTTCTTCCCGAAAGCATAAAGCATCACAGACAATAATCATTTCAATCCATCTTTTGATTTTAGGTGTAGTACCAAAGGGGGTGTTGGCTCTCCTGTCATGTTGCAATGACACAGCTACAGCCACAGTTCTATAAACCCTAACGCCCAGTGCTCTAAGTGGAAAAAATAAGTGCCGGTACTCTACTTAATGTCATAAACATGAGACAGAAAGATGGGTTTTTATATATATATATATATATATATATATATATATATATATATATATATATATATATATATATATATATATATATATATAGTTTTATTGTGCAGAAATGACAAAAGAACAAAGCCAGTTCTAAATCCTCATGAAGGAAATTCAGATTCACTCAGTCATCAGTTTAGTCACGAATGCATCCTCCTATCATATACCTGTAGACTCCATCACTGGATTCTATTTGTCTAAAAGACAATTCAGGACAAGACACCTCTCTACCTGTCCTCTCTTCTACACCTGGACCATAATAAATGTCACAGGAGGTCTAGTGAAGATATTCAGCTCTAGTCTAGTTAACTAGACCGTCAGTTCTGCTCTGCAGACTTTGAGTCTGGCTTGCCTCATCATCTCCAACACCTCTACTGTCTTCAGCTCTGCAGCAGCATGAGACTGGAACACTTTACTAAACACCCTGAGATTTATACTCTGACATCTATTACAACCTTTAAATCTAAACTTCATCAGGTTATTATGTATAATAATAACTAGGGATGCTTCGATCACGTTTTTTGCTGCCGATCACCAATACCGATCACATGGATTGACTGTAAATTTCACATGATGATGAGGGCTAAAGGTTACTTGATCTGTAGAAAATGAACCATAAATCTCCTTCATTTGGATAAAAACGGGTTTTACTGACTTTTTCCCCAAGATGAGAAAATACAAAAACTTGAAGGCACCATGTAGACATCCATCCATCCATATAGAAATATATTATTTACATATTACTGTCAGAATGTTTCTTCCAGAATAATCATGTAAAGGTTTATTAAACATGCTAGAGTGACCTGTATTCAGATTTTAAGACATTAGTAGTCTGGTCTATATGTGACTCAATTAGCTGATCTGCCTGATCAGAACTAATCTGTTTCTCTAAACTGAGGTTGTTCAGAAAGCTTTGTCTAACAGGCAAGATTTTAACAGTTGATAACTTTTCCACTTCATTGGGTCAGAATTCCCTCTATAATAAAGGTATTACTAAAGAACTGTTATTTTATTTAATGTTTATTTAACCGCTTGTGGACCAGAGTCACAAATTCACATCAAACTGGCCTTAAAGCAACCTGGTGGAGTATCAGGATTAGTACTTTCATCAAAAACCCTTCATATCAGTCCTATACATGTATACTGCCCTCTGGTGGCGGATCTACAGGTAGAAAAGGCCCGTTTTATTTCTTTATTACTTTTATGTTGTTTTATTAACATCAGTCATTGCTTTTAAAAGCTAGATTTTCATATTATTATTGTTGTTTCATATTTCAGGCATTATGTATATGTCATTACATATTGCTCCTCTTTATTCAGACATTAAGGTCACAAATGAATGATTACTTTAAACATCCTGAAAAAATGTGTGCGTTTTTTTTTAACCATTTAAAGATTTAACTTAATTCTTTTCTGCTTCTGCAAACCTTCAGTGTCTTTCTGGAGCTCGTCTCTTCAGTATTCGTCTCTCAGCCACATGTTGAGTGTTTGAGTCCAGAAAGAGTCAGTAGAGACATTTAAGTCCCAACAGAACGCGTCTTTGTGTTTATCATCTCATCTTCATCTCAACAAATCCTAATTGTACGAGGGAAAAACTTAACATGAACATAACAGAGTACCATGACCAAAACAGCACCAACAGTAAAACAGAATAAGGAAAACAAAAATAAAGTCACAAAACGTTTATATCAATTTACCTGGAAAAAGGTACAAATGTTCAGAAAGACGTTCAGGAATTTACATCCTGACTCAATTTTTTCACGCAAATCTGATTCCTTTTGGGATGACAACTTTTTTCTGCTTGGGTGTGTGTGTGTGTGTGCGTGCGTGCGTGTGTGTGTGCGTGCGCGTATGTGTGTGAGAGAGACAGAAACAACATCTGTAACGTCACAAGAACTAAATTGATTTACAGCTTTTAACCTTGCAGGTTTCTTCTCCTCTCTTTGTAATGGATTCAACTTAAAAGCAAAAGGTTTCGTGTTTGACTTTAGTCAGTATAAGAATCTAACACTCCACTAAAACATCAAAGTAACCAACAAGATTTAAAATGACACAAGGAGAGCTGAATACAGAACAACTATTCAACAGATAAATCAATGAAAATCCTCTCATTTCCCTACATTCAGTGTCCAGGAGCAGCTAACTGAAAATCAATGATAATCTTGTTATTATTTGTGCTTCTCAAACGGTGGCTGTTGTGTGAGTTAACACACTCTCAGGGAGTGGTAGTTTCAAACCCAAAAGATAAAAGTCAGGCCTGAATTCTCAGCTCTCATAGACGCTCTCAGATACAAACACAGAACAAAGCTGGAGGCCCGCTAACTCATCAGTTCTTTAATGTGTTTGATTTATGTGCAATTCTTTCTCTACACTAAAAAAACAACAACAAAATCACAGGAACACAGTGTCAGCTGCAGCTTCATTTCATTTATCTTAAAATGAGGACTAAAGATACACAAAACCTGACATAACCTGTCCACGTTACACACTGAACTGTCTAGTTATTGTATCAAAATCATAGTGAAAACGTACTCAAACAAGCTAGTCTTAGTCTGTAGGACTTGTCAAGTCATGTGGAGTAAAGCCTGATTTATACTTCTCCGTCTGCGTCGTTACGGAGACACGCAACGCCATTATGCGTCGACGCAAGCTCTCTACAACATGCTCGCAGAGGTTGACGGAGACATGCCCAAAATTCGAACTATGCGTCGAAAGCGACGGACAACGCATGCCTGTGATTGGTCGGCTCAACACCCCGTGATCATTTCCGGCTTCATGCCGCTATCAACAGAGTAGTAATAGTAGAATCTCAGGGAAGCAGATATGGATCAGCTCGAGAAACGTCGGGCAGACGAAGTACGAACATTTATATCATCCATCAGTGTCCCTAAAGGGTTAAACAAGAGCTGCATATTCACACGTCGTCTGCCTCGTCCTCACTGAACGGACGGACATTCAACAGACTCCTGTTGTAGTCTCCTCACTCCTGTTTCATTCTGTTTAACAACATTGTTTGTTCCTCCAGATCAATCTGTTCAAACTCAATCAGAATCCGCTCTCTGTCGGCCATTACTGAGCTGAAATAAACAAACGTTGGTCGACCGAGGCATTACTGCAGAAAAGTTATGCGCCCTCTGCTGTCCTGGTGGAGAACTGCTTCACAACACTGACGGAGAAGTAAAAATCAAAAACGTCTCCGTCAATACGTCTGCGTGTGAGCGCAAACGTGCTGTTGGAGAAGTATAAATCAGGCTTTATGCACTGTAAATTGATATAAAATTATTAGTTTTTTACTGTTTTTACGTCACTATTTACTCATTTTGGATCCTTCTGCTCCTTATTCTCTGTGACTTTTTGCTCACGAGGGAAACAAATCATGTTCAGTTCTAATGAAGCAGTTCTCATTCCTTACATTCTATTCTGTGTTCTGGATATTGCCCAGAAGTTGATTTAGCTCGAGTAAAAGAACAACTTTAGGCTGCTTGTATCTCTTGTGGGTCGACTAACACAGTTAATACATTTTGTTCCAGTAACGCCGTTATCTGAAAGATAGAAACTTGATTTATTTTCCTCATGATGACTCTTTCTTTGCATTGACAGAACTCTAAAGCGTCCCCGTTCTTCCTTCTGAATGTAAGTTTTTTTAATATTTTTCATCAAAATACAGCCTGAATCAAACATGTTTGACGTTAAAGCCGAACATTTTTAGAGCACATTTCAGTCTCTATTTTAAAGACTATAAAAGAGCGTAAAAAATGGTGACATTTGGATGAAAAGTTGAATGTATTTTTATTAATATTATTACATTACAACCCATAATGCCTTAAACTAATAAAACAGAAATCAAAAACATTTCCTTTGTGTATTTTTTATGTGGCAGAGACATTTGAACATCTCAGCATTATTTCATTAACTATTCACCCACCAGAACAGTAAATATGTGTGATTTTGACTCGTAAAGCTAAAGCCATGGCTGAGAGACATGGAAGCCTCCTTTAAAGTGATCAGTGTTGCCATGTTTCCATCTTCTCTTGTTCAGAGACCAGACCCACTGAACGTTCAGCTCCTGGTGGTACAACGTTATTAATTACTGTGTGAGGCTCATTCCTTCAGACACTGTGACGTGAAGAGTTTGTTCTATATTCCTCAAACCCAAGTCACAATAAAAGTTTAGACTTTTTATCACAGAGTGTTTTGCGCCACCAGATAAAGTTTAAATGAGATGTCACTGAACCAACAGACTGATCTCCGATCTGTTACGGCTAAACGTTGATGTTAATCTGTTCCAGAGGTTGCTGATAAGCCCTGAAATGACCAGAAGAAGCAGCAGCAGCAGCGGATGGCTGGTTTGGAGCTAAGTGGGCATGTCAGGCCTGTGCTGCCCTGGCTGCCTGCCTGTTCTCTCAGCTGCTCACTCAGTCCCCAGTGTCCTCAAGCCTAAATGGATCCAGTTGCTGCTGCTCAGCTCCAGTGGTGGGCTGATCCAGCTGACTAATGAAGCCTTGTTACTAATGAGGGGAACCCCTCCCGCCCCAATCTCTACTTTCCCCGTGGTCATCCCCTCTTCTGCATCTTTACACATATGTACCTTTCCCCTCCTCCTCCTTCTCCGAGGCTCTTCCTTCAGCACTGGTCTCCATCCCTCCTCATCCTCCTCTCATCTCAGCTCCTGATGGTGCACAGTCTTCACACTGTCTGATCTCTCACTTTCCTCTCTTACTGACAGTCATTCACCAACAGTTTACCATCTCCTTCCTGTTTCTCCATCCATCATCAGCTCTATTAAAAGCTCTTTCAGCAACTGTTGTGCAACCAAAATATTTCATGGGGGCAGTTCAAATGTGACTGTTAGAGTCAGTCTGCACCCTCTGATCAGATTGATTGATCAGCTGGACGATGAATTATGATTTCTGCTACTTTGCAAATCCTCTGCATCCCTCTCATCTGAGCACAGCAGGCTCGTTAAAAAGCAGGTAAGGTGCTGAACATGAGCTCCCATGAAAGGGGGGTGTCTTTTACAGCAGGGGTGCGTTTTTCAGTACAACACCAGCAGAAACCAGAGGAAAGTAACCAAAATACTATGATAGGTTTTCTAAAACAACAACTATTTACAACAGGAAATGGTAAGAACTTGATTCTTATCTTTCAGAACCATCTATAATTATTGCTTAGATAGAAAATGTTACTTTTAAACAGAAAACATGGCAAACTGTATGCTTGGCACTACATTAATAACCAATACCAAATGTATCTCACTGAGCTGAGTGCTGGTGACTAAATTGTGGTGAAAAAAGTGAATTTTCAGTTGTAATCACACTAAATTAGTAAATGCGACACTTTTGTGATAAAGTTTGGATTTGGCCTGGTCTCATGGGGCGTTGCAAACAAATTGTGGTGGTCATTCTTGTCCCGATTTAACCACAGTGTCTTAATTTTGTTCTCATTTCTTTGCAATTTTCCTTTATTTTATTTGCAATTTGGTTTCCAACCCCTCCCAAAGTTGTCTCAAGTCTCTCGTTCTCACAGAAATTAACTGGAGAACTGTTGGCAACTTATTGGAAACAAAATTGCAAAAACCAACAAAATGATTCCGTTAGAATCTCACTGAATGACACGTTGTGATGTCATGGCGTGCAAACAAATCGTGACAGTGGTGCAGGTTTTCTTGTAATCCACTGGTTGGTCAAAGCTTCTGGCTCAGAAACTGAACTGAGAAGCGTTCAAGTCGAGATCCAGACACCATCTCTGACTGCTGAGAGAACAGTTTGTTTTTTAACATGTTTTAAATTCTAGCATTAACAGAACAACACCCTTTGACTCAAGCAAGGAAACAGAACTGTTGGAAATGTTTTGAGACTGTTTGGAAACTCCTTCGTGAACTCCACCAGCAGCGATCACAGTCCAGTGAGATCCTGCTGAACAACCTGAGCTCATGCAGCAGTAAATCACTGAGTTCCACTGCATCTGCAATTAAAACACACCGATCCTTTGACCTCTACAGCGATGCATGTGAACTTTTCAGGAAAATTGCCCTCATTTTACATGGATGAAATAAAAGAAGACAAGGATGAAAACATCAGGCCAATGTGAGGTAACCAACAGGCACAGCAGCACACGAGGCTGACGCCTTGATAAACGCAACATTTTGAACCCAGGCACAGAAACAGAGCCCATTTTTATTGCATTTTCTTTCTCTTCCCTTGAGCTTCCTCTTTCATTCTATCCACAGATGCCTTTCTGCTGAGCTCAGCAGACTGAAAACACTGCAGGTAAGACAGGTTGTCCACTCACCAGGCCGTCACAGTTGCTGATCGCCACGGTGGCTCCTGGCGTGTCCACGATGTCTCCCACATACAGGCACTCATCGTGCAGCGGCTCAGAGTACCGGATGCTGTCACTGTCATCGTGCCACTCTATCTTGGCTCCGGGGGCCACCAGCCTGGTGTTGTGGCGCAGGCGCAGGTGGAAGTCCCGGCCGAAGACGGTGACATTGTAGTAAAGCCTTTCCCGGTGAGCTGGATGTTCTTGGTTCTCCTCGGCTCCTGTTGGTCCTTCCCACTCATCATTGCCTTCTCCTACCTCCCTCCTCCGGCGCCTACGGGACTGCCCTCCTGCCACCCGGCCAGCCGAGACGGCGTGTGACAGAAAGCGGCCCTCTGCATCCACACTGATCGGCCTCACCAGTCCATACTCCCCCAGGACGTGCTGCAGGGAGTCTGGGTGAAGGAGGACAGTTGAGTTGATGGGTGGAGGGTGGGGGTGGGGGGTGGGAGGATGATATGGAAAAAGAGGAGAGTGAACCATAGGATGGAGGGATAGATGAGGAGGTAGAGAATGGAGAATGGGTGGAGGAAATGATGGATTAGAAAAATGTCAATTATTTATTCCTTAAGTTGCAGGAAAAACAGGATGCATGATCATAAATAAACAGGAACCTTTACACACACACACACACACACACACACACACACACACACACACACACACACACACACACACACACACACACACAGCCCCACCCATGAACCCAGAGGCGACCCTGGTGCTCGGCTGTGCGCGTTTGGAAACGGCTTCCTCAGCAGAGCGCGCTGCGCTCCTAACACCTTCTGTGCCCTTCCAGCGCCAACACAAAACCGGAAACAGATCAAGGTGCTAATTGCGGCTTTCTCACACTGTTTATGCACTGTCAATCTGCACCATCTGAAAAAAAAAAAAAAAAACCTAAAAACTCCTCGGCTGGTGAATCCTTTAAATAAAACTCCTATCAGGCGTTGTGTGGATTTCATTTGGTTTTAACTGACACAGCACGTGCTTATTATTATGACATGTTCCCTTAATAAAATAATAACACACAACTCCTCCACACACACACACACAGTCACGTTATGTGAGTGTAATTCCCAAAGTTTGCTGACTGATCAGATCAGAGCCTCTCTCTCCTGGTTCCTCCACCTCCACGCTGGAGGAGAGGTTTGCTAATAGAGTGATCAATGGGCTGACATCCGACTCCCTGCGTCCTGTGACTGATCGATAGATGCGACAGCGGCCGAATCAGATAACGTTTGGCTACTTCCTCGCAGAATCCGACAGCGCATATCGCTCCATCTGACGCCCCTCTAAATCATAAGGATGGAGGGGAGAGGAGACCACAGCCTGGAGTAAAACACAACCACGGGACGCGCAGAAGTTGTTGTTATTTTAGGGGTGTGATTTTTTTAAAGAAGAGATAAAAGATGAGAGGAGCGGATGGAGCGGACTGTGTCGCTGAGCTGCAGACTTCCAGGGAGCGCTCCGGCTGGAGGAGCTCCTCCCGCTGAGGAGAGATGAGCAGATATAAACACTGACCACGTTAGGGTCTGTACTGTACTTACTAACGCTACTGGCGATGTAAAGGCCGCTGGTGTGCAGCAGGAAGGCCGGCAGAATAATTAGGACAGTAAATCCTGGCGAGAGACCCATGGCAGCTCCGAACTGCGCAGGTGAGAGAGTGGGACTCCGGGCTCCAGTGTGGTGAAGTTCCCCGCCTGGCGCGACCAGCCACGCCACGACAGCAACAGCACAGCAGCCCGCAACTAGACTGCCAAGTGCACCGGGAGAGACGGAGCTCTCCTCCCCCCCCTCTCTCTCTCTCTCCTCCTCCTCTCTCACTCAACTCTTCCTTTCTTTCCGCTCCGTGTCTCCCTCCTTCCCTCCTTACTCAACACTCGCATACAGCTTCCACCCCTCTTCCCTCCCCCTCTTCTCTCTTCTCTCTCTCTCTTTCTCTCCCCCGCCGGCCACGGTGCTCCTCTCCCCGCGTGTGAAGCCTGTGAGCCGGGGAGATGTTTCACGGTGCGCCGGCCCGCTGACAGCGCGCTGCTTCATCGCTCCTCCATGCGGCCTCAGACTTAAAGTCGGGTTTTTTTACGGCTCTGGAGCTCTTTCTAGGATCACAACAACTGTTCGAGTCTCCGCTCCGCCGGTTTCTAACTCTTTTATAAACTTTGAATATTTAGTCGGTCCGTCCGGGCGGGATGGAGGGGTTGGGTGAGCGGCAGCGCCCCTAGCGGATCACCGCGGTAATGCAGCAAAGTTTTGCAGGACCCATGGGTTTAATTTATAGACTAAAATAAAATAAAAAAGTCTAACTTCTGGCGTGAACTGCCCTCATTTAACACATCATTTACTCCTCCTGAACACTCACATTAAACCGGTGTGTGTACATTAAATTATATAGACAATAAAATGCTACTTGAGTGCTGTTTTTGGCGAGTTTTCATTCAAATTTTATGTTTTCTTTCTTCAAAGGGAAATAAAAAATTGACGCAACTCATGTAATAATCAACCAATAATTTTATTTACTCATAATCATTTTAATTTATTTACCTTTATTTTACCAGGTATGACGGATTTAGTAGATTTTTGTTTTTTGCCTGACTGATTATAAATAAGTATAAATAAAAGAAATGCTTTGAAATCCTCTGTGATGAATTTCATCTGAATGAATAGATTTATTAACCTTTTAGAGTCAACACCAAGAAAAAAACAAATCATTTGTTACTTTTTGCATTTTATAATCCACGAGGTTGTAAAAATAACAATAAAAATATTGAGGTTAAAACAATAGGGGGATAATGTTTAGCATTTTATTCAATACTATTTTAGAGGTTTTTTAATTTTGTTTAGCATTTGTCTGTTCCAGAGGTTATTTTGTTCAATTCAGTGCAAAAGTCTTACTGTATCATTCTTAGGCTGTTATAGTGTCAAATATTCAACACATTATGAATTCATTTGCAACAATGATTTAACTATAAGGTCTAAATCTATCTTTTTGTCCTTTTCATCGGGGGGTAAAACATATATTCAGGTGGAAATGTATAAACCTGAATATTAAAAACATGGGGGGAAATGAACAGTTTTTTCCCCCTTCCCCTTTTTTTCTCTTTTACAGTTTAATTTAATTAGCATTTAATAATGAATAGCCACAAGGTATTTGCACAATTAAACTGATACAAAATCGTGCGCAGTATTTGTCAAAAAGTTTTAAAGTGGGCATTTTAACCATCAGCTCATAACATAACATGCATGTTTTATGTGTGTTTTTTAAATGAAACCTTTCATTGACCAGATAAAAGCCCCGTTTAGATGAAGACCTCTTGGAGACTTGGCCAAGAAAGGCAGCAGCACACGTCATAATCCAAGAGTTTAAAACAGAGTACATTTAATTTAAAAACACAGGCACTGTTTAAATGATGTCTGTTCTCTTTAGATAGAGCAGAAAGCTTCAAGCAACGAGTTTTGTGAGGGGAACCCATTCGTGCACAGGGATCATTTGTGAACTCTGCACTGAAAAACAAAAGACTGGAGGTTTCATCCTGCTAACAGAGTTGATCCCCTGCACCATGCAGCCTCAATGCGCTGTCAATATTTTACATGTGGAGCATATTATTCTCTGGTTCTAAAGCAATATAAACTTTTTAAAGCAAGGTCAGATGAGTTTGCATTTGTTGTAAAATAAACTTTTATTTTCATATTAATAACAGCAACAAAGTATTCAGAGTATTAAGCTATTGGGGGATCAATCCAGTGGATTTCCCTCGTTTAACACATCACGTTAGTCGGAGAACAACCTGATGAAAGCTTTCCGTTGCGATTAGTTCATGTTTCTGCTCATTTTAGTCAGATTAGAGTCGTAGTTGCTTCCAACCCAGAGGCAGAATCCAGGAATTCTCACCTAAATATTCATGTGAAGCTACAGGCTACTCAACACTGCAGAATCTGTTACTAAATGAAGGTTAATTGTCTCTCTGTCCTTGCCATTAGCTGCAACAAAAGGACTCTGTGTACCTTTAATTCTGTTAGTATTTTTTACAAGACAGCTATAAAGTACTATACATTATTGTGTAATTACAGCTTCCTGTCAGTGAGAGGCATTAATCAGTAATTTGTATATTCTAACGTTTGTCATGTTTTCCTTTTCCTTTGCGTCTTTCTAAAGCTGCTTCCTAAAACTTTGCTCTTAAAGTGATTACATGTTAGTTTGCTGACTTTAAGTGAACTAATCTCACAGACCTGCTTCTAAATTTGAGTCATGTTAAAATCACACTCTATGTTTGCAGTTGGAAACACACATTTGCAAGAAAATACCAGGATTTTAAAATTTGTAATCTCAGTTAATTGGTGCACACAACACATCTGCACCGAGTTTGACTTGGTCAGATATGTTGTAATTATGAACAAACTGTGACCGCTGTGCACATTTTCTTGATGGATATTAGTTTTTAAAGTGTCTTAAATATGTCACAATTGACCCTCAGTATTTTAGCCATTAAGCTGCAAACTCCTCCCAAAAGTGTCTCACATATTTTACAATTTTTACCCATAAAAACATCACTGAGATAATTTCCTGACGGTTGTCATAGACACCAGAAAAAAGACATGCAAGTTTTTTGAATATGCTCCTAATAGAAGCACCTTAAATAATAAAAGAGGAATGCTCTGTAACTCATGCAAGGAAATTTTTCTAAAACCCTCACAAACATTTTGAGATGTTTTGGAAATTACCTTATAATTATCATTTGGATTTTGTCACAAACAGTCTTAGTAGCCCAGTGTTTCCCAAACCGCCCAACCAACAGCAGGTTTGGGAAGCGCTGCTCTAAATTTAATCTTGTTTAACAGACAATTTGTTAGAGCAAAATGAAGAGACAGACAGAAGTGACCACAGTCTAATAAAGGTCAAACGGGAGAAGAGCACCGAGAAAGAGGAGAGGAATGAACAGAGGTGGACATATCTGGGCCAGCGTGCACATGTAAACACAACCAGGCAATACCTGCAGGTCTGAGCCTCTCAGACGCTGACCCTAAGCTGTGTGTGTGTGTGTGTGTCTGTGTGTGTGTGTGTGTGTGTGTGTGTGTGTGTGTGTGTGTGTGTGTGTGTGTGTGTGTGTGGTAGGGCGAGAGGTCAACCATCACTGAGAATCAGGATTATACCTGGGCTCTGGCAGCACTGATCTCCTCAAGGTTGTTCGGGAACACACACATTCACCTGATGTCACCACACACACACACACACACACACTCCTGGAAGGAGCCACTCCCCATTCACTTTCATTTCCTGCCGTCACGACACACAAATGTCACCGTGTTCCCGAGTCTTTGTGCCCCGAGTGTCTGTCTGAAACCAGAAGACCACCTTCCTCCTCCATAAACAATGTCCCTAAATAAACGTCCTCCAATGTTCCCCTGCCTCCCCTCCCACCGCCCACCTTCCCCCTCCCTCCCCTTGCTCCTGGTCGCTTTGCTGTTGCCATGGAGATACCAAGCCCTGCACCTTGAAGAGTGCATTTGGAAGGGGAAAGACAGACGATCGCATCCCTCTTCCTCGGCCAACAGACACACAAACCAAACCTTCGGTGTGCAGGCGCGCGTGTTTTTGTTTGTGCTCGTCGTGGAGGTGGGTGTTCAAATGTCCGTAGCCTGTGCACGGGCAACCAGATTGCGAGTGAAGAAACAGAGTTACGTGGATTAGACAAGTGGTGGGGAAACTGTTCTGCCTGCAACATGTTGCACCGAGTCAGTGCTCTTTGTGTTTTCTTTATTTTCAAGCTCCAAGTTGTCACATTAAAGTGTTTCTCCTCCACTCCTGTGAACTGCATGTCAACACCACGTCATCGTAACGTTCACACACATTCATAAAACAACCAGCAGAATATAAACACACTTATTCTCCCGTGTTGTTTTCTGATACGTGCGTTAAAGGCTTTGCAGAGTGAGCTTTTGCCAGATAGTGTCCCAGCCGTGGACAGTCCTTCCAATGACTCCCGCTGTCCCAGCAAGGCCAGGCATCGGGCCACCATGTGTCCGCATGTATTAACATAGCATATGAGAGCAAGGACAGGTGTCCCCTGTTTCTCACAGAGGTTACATGAAGAGGCATCAAAGCCCTCGTAACAACACACCCGGACAAAGTGATGAACCATGACGCACACAAAAAAATCAGTTCACAGAACTCCACATGGGGATAAACATGATGGGTGCAAAACTAATGATGTGCACAGACAGACACGCTTCAGTGAAGAGCTTTAAAACACTAGATATGCTTTGAAATGTGAGTTAGTGGCAAAATGAATAAATGCTTGAAGCAGCAGCTACACCAGTCTCAGGGAGGGTTCCTTTATCAGACACTGACACAGCCTTGTCACTCTGCTTTAGTATGTGTCTTTTTAGCTAACCACTTCTAAACTGACTGTGCACAACTTTTCTCTGCGTGAGAGTTTCTGAATGATTTTGTAACCACTGAGTGCTGGACTCAATGTAAAGCTAGGATTATTAAACATTTGTTGAAACCCTTTCACAAAAATAGACAAATAAAAACATTTGACAGAGATCCAGAGAGGCTCTATCAATGCAGGTCAGCCAATCATAGCCCTTAATTAGCCCAGATAACATTAAAAATGAGGATTTGCTGAAACTGTTTGGCATGTCCAGTTTGAGGTGGTGTTGAGGGCTCTGGAGCGCTGGGTAAACTGTGATCCTTACAATGAGAAGAGTCCAGACTGATTTACCGTTGTTTGCTTTGTTCTGGATCAAAGGGGAGGTGCAGGATCCATAAGTCCAGGGAGAGGTGTATGGGAGCGTGGGTGGAGAGTGGGCAGGTATAGAGGCATGAGCGCTGTACGAGTTATTCTCATGGACACAGGTAGATGTGGTGACAGAGACTTCTAGGGATGTGTTATTTTGAACAAACCATCTTAATATGCAACCAATCCTGAGCCACAAGGATTCTACCATTAGCTTTTGAAAGAGGAGTGCAGTTATATATCTGGAAACTCCAAAAAGACTGGACTATATGAGCAGAAATCTCTCCTTTATAACCTCCTGGTGTATTTTATTGTACCTGGTTACTTACATGCAGCACAGTTTGGGGAAAAACAACCCAAATCTTTCTAATTCCACTTTCAGACATTGAGCTGGTTATTCTTCCAACATCACAGTCAAACTAAATAACGAAAAGGTCCAAAGGAGCAGGTGGACCAGAAGGAGTTGCAAAGGTTTCTGATTCCTACCACAGGTGGAGAGAAGTGAAGGAGATGAGGAGTGTATGGGAGGAGTGGGAACCAGACAGACAGTTCTCATGGAGAGAGGTTGATGTGGCAACAGAAGCTTCGTTTTCTGGATGGTTCAACCAGCAACATGCAAGTTCCTGAGAAGGTAACTCAAGGAAAAATACATCACATGGAATACGCTGGGAAGAGTCACTGCACTGATTCAGGATTCAGCTCAAAGTAGAAGAGATTGATCACTGATGAGATGCAGGTGTGTCTGGTTGTGACCCATCAGCAGTGAATCAGTCATCAGGTGACAAACTGCTCCACCTGAGGAACAAAGGAACGTAGAAATCCTGACTTACACCATCACAAGGTCTAGAAAACACTTCTGGTTTACTCAGATGAATTCTACGGAGAGCCTTTTTAGTCAAATTTAATTAAATAAATAAATAAATAACTACTGTTATAAATAAATAATAAAAACTCTATGAAATACAATAATGTTCCCCTTAAATAAACAGACAAACGAATAAAAAAATAAACACTGTCATTAATAAATAATTAATAAAAACTCTATGAAATAAATAAATGCCCCCCCCCTTAAATAAATACATTTTTAAATCCTGTTATTGAAAAAAAAAATACTCCGTGAAATAAATAAATGTCCCCTTGAAATAAAAAGAAAAAAAAAGTTTTTATGAGAGCGTTTTTGGTCAATTTTATTTATTTATTCCTGTATTTATTGATTTATGTATGTATTTATTATTTATTTATGTTTAATTGTTTATTCCTGTATTAATTATAAATAATTTTATTATGTTTTTATTTATTTATGTATGTATTTTTATACATTTGTTTCATAATGGTGTTTTATTTTGTGAGGCTTTTATTCTGTAAAGATATTTCAAGGACTTTTATTTTTTTAACACTGTTTTCTTCAATTCAAGCCGTTTTAATTTTACATTCTTTTATTCAAACGAGGGGACATTCATTTATTTAATGGAGTATTAATGATTTAATAATAATTACTTATTTCTTTGTTTTCATTTGACTAAAAAGGCTCTCCAGGTTTTGGTTTAAGCATGAAGAGCTTCATTTACATGTGTGACATAAAGGATGTAAATACTCCTTCAGTACATTCAGATGTTTTCTGTTTTTATAATAAAAAAAAGAACAAGAAAGCATCAAGAAGATCAGAAAACAGATTCTGAATAAGTCAACCAACAACACAAGACCTGACATTAAATAAAACAACAACACATGATTATCTGACAAAAACCTAGAAAACACCTGGAGCTTCACCTAAAAAGATAAATGATGGACACATGGCAGCTGTCATGTTCTGCCCCCTTGTGTCCAGTTCATGCCTGTGTTCCTCCTCCTGTGTCCTGCGCTAATCCCCTCCAGGTGTGTCTCGTCTCCTTGATTAGCTCCCTGTCTGTATATGCTGCTGAGTTCAGTCACTCCCTGTTGGTTCCTTGTGTTCTATCCCCAGCCTCGTGTGTCCTGTGTCTCCTGAGTCCAGCCAGCAATAACGCTGTTTTTGTCTTTTACCTCACCTGTTCCTGCCTCCATCTATTTGGGTCCTGCACTATCACAGTTGTGACAGCAGGTAGGATAATTAGCCGTAAGAACCTCATGAAGGCAAAATCACAAGAAACAAACAGGAGGAGAAAGGACCAGATAAAAACAGAACAAGAACACAGAATGGAACATTTCAAACCAAATCCACAGACCATGAGATTTTCTTATCTTACAGCTGCTCTGTTCTGCAGACTCTGCTGCAGCCTTTAGGCCAAACGTTTTAAAACTGCGCGTGTGTGTGTGTGTGTGTGTGTGTACACACCATTAAATACTACAAAAACTGTAGCAGCCTAAGATTTATATGTATGCACATTACTGCACTTACTCTATTAGTTTATTACTCCAAATGAATATATTCTTGTTGAGAAGATCAGGACGTTGTATTTATGGTTTCAGTATAGAAAGAATATGTTGAGAACTTAATTGAACTAATGCCTATTACTTTAGAGTGTTTTTATACTTGGTGCATGAACCAATTCAGAGTAAAACTCTGAGGAATGACAAAGAGACTGACTCGTAATTTAAACTTTTGTTTCTTTTATCTGAAGACAATAAGTTCCGTGCAGGATGTTTTATTTTAAGAGAGAAAAAAAACATCTGCAATGGGATGGGAGGTCCAGTTCAATTATATTTATTAAAGAAAGTTCAAAAACAACAAGCAAAGTGGAAAAAGACGTGACATTTTTACCCTAACCTGACGTTTCAGTTGACACGTTTTCTTTACCTTTTGCTCCTGTTTTGTCTTCTGTTTGGACTGAAGAGTTCAGAAAAATCATCCAAGTTTATTGATAAAAACAAACAAACAAAAAAGAAAACTAAAACATATGCAGTCATAAAAGGCAGCTGGTTACTGGAAGTCAAGGTTGTCCAAAAACGATGCAAAGTTCAAAGGTCCTTCTTCTCAAAGTGAAGTGATATGTCTTCATTTAGCATGAAACTCAGCTCAAAGATCAACTTAAGATCATTTAATTAACTTGAAAGACAAACAAAAAGCCTCCCATGATAGCTGTGATGTGATACTTATCAACATCATTCTAATAGCAGCTGAACCAAATCAAAAGAAAGAAGATTGAAAACTTTCCACCTTAAACTTTTCCTCTTAACTGTTAAAAAAAAAAACCCACAGCCTTTTGAATTCTCCTTTTTTCAGCATCTTGTTTTAGTAGTGATGGTAGGATGAAGATGGACTAATAGAGTGGATCATCTGCTTCAGTAACATCTGCTGAGTCTCAGGGTGAAGAAAACGCTGAGCGGAAAGCAAAGCTCTCAGTTTACTGGCACGTTTCAACCATCAGCTACGGTTGATATTTAGATTTGGAGTTTCCTCGTCTGGGTGGAGCTGCTGCTCCTCATCAGAGGAGTCAGCTGTGGTCGTTCAGGCGTAGGATGCTTCTGAGGAGCACTGATGACTAAAGATCTACACCAACACATCACTAGTGAGCTCCTTGGACTCTATAAGACTAGGATAGATAGATCATAACAGTGAGAAGTGACCACAGACAGGAGTACTTTAAAATAAAACTAGACCATTCCCAGTTTTTCCAGGGAGCTTATGAGGTCATCAGTACTTTTTCACTATGCAAACACTAAACTACTGACTCTGCTCCACATGAAGCCCTGCTGTGTCCTGTTTTGTCTTATCGCTCTGATCTGATGGGTCTATGTTTCTCTGACAGCTGATCATTATTAATCTGAAGCATGAAGATGTGTTTTTCTTCCTACGTCACTGGTGATCATAGTAGCTATGTTTGGAACAAAATGTGTTTTACTTACCGACAGCGTTGTTTCGTTAAATTTTCTTCCTAAAAGCTGTGTGCAGCTGCTGAGGGAAATAAGCCTTTTAATTTCCCAAACTCTTCTCCTGTCCAGCTCTAAATTAATATTTCCTAATCTGTTTCTCATATAAGAAGATTAGAGGGGATCTATTTTTTCCTGAGGATTTTAATCTTTGCCTTTACAGGCATATTGAGTGATTGGTGCTGTTTGAATGAACCTGTGTGGTGGTGGTTTCTACACTGAGACGCCAACAGTCTGATTCATGAACTCTGAGGACTCGGAGGGAGGTAAAGGTTCACTTCAGGGAAAAAACAGAGTTCATTTCTAATCTGCAAAAGAGAAGCTGGGAAATCATTTATCCAACAAAATAACTATACATAAAACACGTTTGTGATTATTTCCTATTGTTTTCTGTAAACTCTTGTGTTTGAGTATTCCGTGTTTGTAAAAGTCTTTTGAAGACAGTAAATGTCACAAAGGTCAGCGTTTTTTAATCTGTCCTATTCAGAGCCGGCTCAACCTCTGATCAGCTGATCAGAAATAAAACCACTGACTTTCTGTCCTCGTTAGGTCAGAGGGGTTTTCTGAACTCAGCCTTTATTCTTTGTACTTATTTCAGTGGCTATTTCTACTCCTCATCCCACCTTTTGACCCTCATTTTACTGACAAAGGAATGATAAGTATCGCTAACTTTAAACTACCGGTATATGAGATATTGGTGGCTAAAGATGTGCAGGATGCAGAAAAAAACAAAACAATTGCTGAGAAATAAAAACTTCTGAATAAAGGACAGAAAATGTGTCTGATGTACTGCACACATTTAAATACAGCACATCATTCTTTATCTGAGGAATCTCGTACTCCCCTCCAGGTGAAGGCCTCACATCCTCAGCGTCTCCTAACTTTGTTCAGAGCAACAAAACAGAACAAGGCACACGTCGAGTTAAACCAGAAGAAACGCAAGAAAACGAACTTGATTATAGAAACAAAACATCAGGGGTTTCATGAGATTAAACACACAAAGTTAGAGAAATATAAATAAATAAGAATTCAGGGCTTCCATACTTGTGTTGTCTGTTACTGAAAACATTTATATTAAAAAAATGTTTCATAACTAAAGAATTTATTTTATGGATAACAGTTTGCCAGAACAATTAGCAGCTAATTAACCTGAAATAGAACAGAAAAGCCCTTTATTGTCCCTTAGTGGGGACATTCAGGTGCACCAGCAGAAAGTTACAGGCAAGTCAAGAACAAACAGATTCACACAAGACTAAAATATATGTTTATAGAAAAAAAGAAAAATAAAGCATAAAAGTTATGGCACAAAATACCAGCTGAGCTCAAAGACTAGTAAAATAAATTACAATCATCAAGAATAACTAAGTTTGCTGTCATAGACTGTGTAATCAAACAAGACATGTTTTCAGAATGATGAAAAATGAGAGTAATTCTGATTAAAACACACAAAACAAGAACATTTACATCACCTTTATAACACAGTTATGAACTGGGCTGTGGAGCGCTCAGTCAGCTGATCATAAACATCATCAACATGACTGAGTTCATCTGTTAAGTAGACAAATATCCATCCAAATGTCTAAAATGTTTTATTTAAAAATCTGAAAAAAGTCTCAGTTCATCCTGAACCTCTGCATCAGGTTCAAAGAAATGCTTTGAAAATAAGAAGCAGCCAGTAGATTCAAGGTTCTGTAAATAATAGATTCTGATGACCATCTGCTCATGCTTGTTGTAGGACGAGGTTCTCTGATAAAGTTTAAAAAGTTAAACTGCATCATGGAAAGAAGGGATATTTAATTCTTTAACTAACAGGTAAAGGTTTCAAACAGTGTTTGTATCTGATCTAATCTAACTGTCTGTATTCATGCTGCAGCAGCTGCATTTTTCTTGTCTCCGTTAACTAAAGTAAGTAGACGAGAACGTGTGGCTGACATAAACGGACTGAAGAACTTTCAGTCACATTAATGTTCAGGATAAATTCTCAGAAGCCTGTTTTGCTTTCAAAGAAACGAGAGGATTGATAGCGCTGCCACCTGTGTGCACACACCCACACACCCACATTCAAACTGCAGGTACATTATCAGCTCTGCAGAGAGAGAGAGAGAGAGAGAGAGAGAGAGAGAAAGCGAGGGAGCAGGAAGGCCTGGTGACTGAAAGGAAACGTTCATTCTTCCCTCCTGCACAGTGTGAGCTTCAGGGTCAAGGCGGCTGCAGTCATCGGAGTCAGACTGAAGCGCTGTTGCAGAGCAGCTTTCATTAATGTATGAATGTTAGGTGGTTTAATGAATCAAATACAGACTTTATAGCAATGAACTGAATGTCAGTTAGAGGTAACATTTATATAGAATGAGCCGAGTTCACAATTTGTGCATTGAAAGTATAAAAAACTCCATTGTTTTTTGCTAATTCATCTTTATTCAAGGAAAGAGAAACCAGCTAATTTAGTACGCAAAATTAGCTGAATACGTTTTTTTTTTTTTTTTTTTTTGTCGCTTATAAATAATAAAGAATTGTGGTGAAACTTAAAAACTACTAATCTTATAAAATCCAGCGTGTGCTCGATGGGAGCATCGGCTGTGTTTAAAACCAGCAGGAACTCAGCCCAGGCTGAGGTTTCACCAAGGTTAGGGATCTGAGGTCAAAGGGTAAAGGATGTCTGACTAATTAAAATATCAACATAGAGTTTATGTCTGATCATAATCTGATGTCAGGTCCAGCTGCACTTTCTAGCTCTGACAAGATCAGATCCAAACAAATAGCTCATCCTGCCCCTGCATTGTCTCACTTCTTAATAAAATGATCTATTTTGACAATTTCCTTTAAAATAAATGTCATAAAAGCAACAAGCTGGGTCTTTTTCCCCCGCTGTGACAGGAAAAAGACATGAAGAGAAAAAAGACTATTGAATAAAATAAAATGAGAGGCTTCCTCTAAGATCACCAGCTGTTCTTCAAATATCAGTGATGTCATTCTAAAACAGCTCAAACTCAGAGGAGGAGTGTTGATGTGGTGTGAACCTGAGCAGGCAGGTCGAGGGACGTGAATATAAACAACAAACAAACAAGCATCACTCTGGTGCTTCTGCCTTCCTCCTCAATCACTCCTTATAACGTTATGCAGCACAGGTGTTGTGATTAGGATGAGTCTAAGCTCCTATCAACTGTCAGCAGATGTTTAGTGTTATAGAACGCACTTTGAAAAATAAGTGCAGGAGGATTCCTGAAATGTTATTTCATTTGATTTGAGGCCATATGAAGGCGACTGCAGAGAGCAGTGGAGGACAGGTTGGATCATCCACTCCTGATGAGAAGAACAACAACGGATCACATAAGTACAGTTTTAAAAATGTTTCAAAGGTATTTTTTTAAGTTAAAATGATATTTATGACATTTTGAAGTGTTGTTCTATCAGTCATCTATCTACAGTGAGGACCACACCTACTGGTGATGTCACCTCAAGTCAGAGTGGGAGAGACACTGCTGCTGAACAAATCAGCATCGAATTCTCAGGTATTTGAAACAACTCTTGCTCAAACCAGTCATACTGATGTTAGAACTGGTGACTGGTTAAAAAAAAAGAAGCTCAGCAGCTACACAGTCTCATGCAAACTTATAGAGGTTTATAAACAGTTCTTAAAGCGTTCTAATTCATCAGTGAGCTACTTTTGAGCAAGAGCTGTTAATTAGCCTCTAATTTGTAACCGTTCTGCAGCAGGGTCTCTCCTGATCCTAGTGTCGGTCCTGTCAGAAGACTACCTCCTGTTTCTAAATGCTCTACATGGTCAACCAGAACCTCAGTGGGATAAAAGAAGCCGTACTTCATCTCGAGTCCAGTTTCTGTGACTTGTTTACGTCTCGGTGATGAAACTAAAAGAAAAACTTGGGTTTATTTAAGATCTTTCTTTGAGTCAGAGTGAGAAGTGGTCAGTAGAGTGGACAAAAGAAAAACCCTTCTGGAAAAACTCACAGCTCCTCAGCTGACGTGTCTCTGAAACCACAACTGAGCTCCCGACTTCTCGAAGCGTGGAAAGTCCGGCCTCTAAAGACGCTAAAGGGTCCACCCTTTTTACCACGGGATATTTATAATTTCTCAGAAGGCTGGTAACTTTTGCCACATGCAGACACCCACCACATGAGCTACATCTGGATTGCTTGTGATTTCTATCATTATTTTTCGTGCACACACCATGCACTCGCTACTAAAAAAAAACCCTCATACAGCATATGGAAACCATATGTGCTCCGACTTACCGTTCTGCTATTACAAGTATGCAAAAACCATGGCAAGACTACGGATCCAAACTTTAAAAGAGAGAGAGCGAGACAGACAAGTCCAGCCTCAGATTTCACTGAGAGTGTGTTGAGTGTTCCAATCCGTATTTGTCACTGTTTTATAAATACTTATCCTGGGATTAATGTGGCTAAATGTAAAAATGTGTCACACTATTATTGCTGTAATATTAAAACATAATCACTGCTCTAATCCTAATTAAGCTCCTGTGGTGTTTTGATTCCGCTGCACACTGAGGCATATTTTGAATTCCAGAGAAAAGCGTTTCACAAAGACGAAGCTATATTTTTATCCTCGTGAGCTCAGCACTCAGAAAGTCTGTTCTAAGTTTGGCTCTGCAAAGAATGTGGAAACGTTTGGATCAAGTCCAAAGTGTTTACTAAGTGACGCAGTTGTTCTCATCATTATCCATTAAAAACATCTAATTATGGAACTGGGTTTTTTGGGGGAAAAAAGTGGATTTTGTGCGTGACTTCTGCCTGTTTAGACATATTTGGGAGAAATGTTCTAGTTGATGGGAGCAAAAAAGGACAGGTCCTCCTGTCTTCTAGTCAAAAATGACTTTAAACTGTGTTGAACGGCAGAAAAATCCCTCAAATGTTGGTTTGTTAATTGAGAAATTTGATGATTTTTTCTAAAGTAATCCAACTTTAAAAAAGAGGAAAAATTGTGTTTATTAATATAGTTTCATGGAAGCTGTGGAACACAGATTGTCTTTCGGCCATTTTGACCTGCAGGAAAATCACAGTCACATAGACTACAAAACACACACACACACACACACACACACACACACACACACTGTCGAGCTTTCAAAAATCAAAGTTGGAATGATTTCAGACACAGCCATCATGTCATTGTTTACATTCAGAGTCTATGCCTCGGTTTGTGAAGGACCCGGGAGCAGGTGAGAAGAGCAAGCAGGAGGCAGCGGATGAACCAAAAAATGCTTTATTAAAGCTCGCTGGACAAAAACCAAGGAGGACTGGGAAGACGAGGGTTGAGACAGGAGGAACCAACAGGGAGTGAAAGAACTGAAGGGTTTATATATGGGGGGAGGAGATCAGAGCAATGAGGAACGGGTGCTGTGAGTAGAGACCCGAGGAGGATAGTACCTGGAGGCTGGAGGAGCAACACAGGGGACAGACCAAAACCAAATAACTAAAGGGGACAAAACAGGAAAACACCAACTAAACAACATGCAGGACACATGGGGGCATGGGACATGACACTATATTAGTTCTGCAGGTGACAGAACCCTCAGTTCTCTCTGACTCCATGTTTAACAGCTGATCAGTCCATAGAACTGTCCTATCAGTTTAATAAAAAATACTGGACTTCTCTTGTTTATTGAGGATGTTTCTCCTGTCGTCCAAAAGGCTTCTTCCATTCTGATTATAGGTTGGGAGATCCAGACTCATAAGTTGTTCGACTTTGGTTTCCAAGAACGAAGATGAGGAGGATTACAACCCAGAGCATAATGCTTCATCTTCAGATGAAGAAGCCTCACAAACTGAAAGAGGAGTGTTTTTTATTTATTTATTAAAACATGGCACCATGACATGCTCCTCATCACTATATGGCAACACAAAATGTCCTAAAGATGGCTGTTTCCCAGGTAGAGGACATCACGTCTCACCTGTCTTTCCACTGGTCCTCCTGTAGTGGTCGACCCCTCAGACTGTTGGTTTTTAGCGTTTATCTTGGACTATTCATTGGAAATGCTGTCAGGAAATTGCATAAAAAATATTTTCTGCACATTTATGAAACTTTCTTGATTATATACTGTATATGGTACTGTGCCTTGAAAACTATTGTTTCCACTTTTCAATACAACAATAATAGAGTTATTTGAATAAATCATCTACGACGGCTGTCTTTAAATAAAAGAGTGGCATCTTTCTATAGGGCAGAGAGGAAAACTCTGACATTCATTATAGTTTGTGTCTTAATGGAAAATTGATTTGTCATTTTAAAGTTCTTTAGAAAACAGGAAAATTAAAGCTATTGTACAAGAAGTAAAGCTCCTTTATTAGCCTGATTCCATTCTTACACACGTCCTCAGTTTCATACCTGTACATTCTGTTACATCTTCTCCTTTAATCCATGTGTTTTTGCTTTTAAAAAGCCCTTCCTGGTATTTACGTATTGATACAGGATCAAACGACCGCTCTAATCCCAGAAGAGCCACGGAGAATAAGCATGTAAATTAGCATTTCCTTTAAATAACAGAAAAAATGTTCATTGTTTTGATTCTTGCAGCATGAAACGATTCCACTTTGTTTTGCTTTCCATTAATCTCACCAGTTCCTTTTGCAGCTATCCAGGCAGCTGTTTTCAGTCAGAGGTGTGATGGAGTCTCTGAACCCTGCAGCACAAAATAACAGACACACGTTAGCAGCTAGCGCAAGATCTGTGCTCATTTTTGGCATCAACAACTACAGCTGACTACAGATGTGTAAATGTTTGGTGACGTATTTATTTAAACTCTTTCAGCTGATAAAACCAGAAGCAGCTTAATCCAAATCTCAATGCTTTAAAAGTTTTCCAGCGGAATTTTGTTTGGGAGGCTTTCAGATTATTGTCTAAAGTTTATGCGCACAAAAAAACACGTCCTGAATTCAATTCTTCTACTATCCAAAAGCAACGAGCAGCCAGATGAACTGAACTCAGAATCACCTCATCACTTCATGTGAACTAAACCATCATCTCCTTTTAGCAGCGCTGCATTTTCCATTTACACGTGTGTGTGTGTGTGTGTGTGTGTGTGTGTGTGTGTGTGTGTGTGTGTGTGTGTGTGTGTGTGTGTGTGAGAGAGAGAGAGTTTGCGTCTATCCTCTCCAGCACAGAAACGTTTTATGCACCCCAACACAATTTAATTTAGTTTAATCTCAGCCCCTCCACCGGGACTGCAACATATAATTAAACTTTATGGAACTGCCCTGCAGCTCACGCGGAGCAGCAGATCGTCTCGCACACGCCAACTCACGAGGATGCAGAATCATTTGTGTCGACGCATAATCAAATCATTATATAACTTATGATTTAAATTTCAACACCTAAAATAAATATTGACAAATTCTGCGAGCATCCAGCGTCCATGACTGGAGGAGCAGGAACCACACCAACCTCATTTTCTATCACATCGGAGTGGGCGGATTTCATTGGTTTAATGCTTTATTATTTCTCAGTGAGTGTGTGTGTGCGTGCGTGCATGTGTGTGCGTGCATGTGTGTGTGTGTGTGTGTGTNNNAGGTGTTTAAAATAGTCACACAGTGTAGAGCAGGTCGTGACTTCCTGTTTTCAACCACTGCACTACACAAGAATCTAAGTCCTAGTGGACGAATAAACCAAAAACAACCAAACGCCCCCTAGTGGCTGGCTGCAGTGAAGTTTGAAGTTCACCCCTCTTCACAAATGGAGCATATCCCTGACTAAAATGCATACATACACCTCAGATAATGTTTTCCATGCAGTTCATTTTTCTGGTGCTTCTGTTCAAACATTAATTTTTCTAAAACATTTAGATTTTGTGCTGGAGGAGGAGGGACTGCCAGCCCCACAGTGTGCTGCTGATGCTGTGTGTCAGTGAGTACTGGCCTACTTCAAGCTCTAGATCAGAGTTTGTGTAACCTGTGGATGAACATGTGTTACACAACAAGCACCTTTAAAACAACAAAAAGAGGGTCGCATACGGACACCGTGTTTCCCACAGCTCAGGGAGAAGCCACAGGCGTCTGCTGATGCATATTATCTGTATCTGTTCTCATTGTGGGGGGAAAAAGCCCTGTTAGACCTCCTGCACCTCTCTGCTGACCTATTTTACCTGACTGGTTGATCGATTGGTCACATGTCT
>SSNR01000034.1:2819749-2840779 GCA_006937965.1 Callopanchax toddi | reverse complement strand
AAGAGACAGGGATGCATGCAGTGATTACTTGTATGTTTGTGCATGTGTTAGACAGTCACTGCTTAATGAGAAACAAGAGTTGAATTAAATAAAAATAAAAAAACCCACTAAGCCTGGCCCAGGTGTAAATTAGAAAAAGAACATTTCTGAACATTCTGAATGGTGTAAATGCAGCTACTGACTGAAATTTCAACAATAACTTTGTAATAATATAAGCTGAGATCAAATGTTTTGATGCATAAACCTGATAAAAAGTGTAAACCAAGAGCAAAAGAAATGTTAAAGCTGCTGTCAGTGGTTCATTAGGGTCACCATGGTAACCACACACTGCATTTTTCATTCCCTGCAGGAATATGAACTAAAAATTAAACAGCCAGGTACTGTGTGGAAGCTATAACTTGTATCAAAATTGCCTTAAAGTGTGAGCAGCAGGTTGTTTTTATTTAGTTTCTACAGTGCGTTATGTAGGAAATGTGACAAGTTAAAAAGACCCTTCACTTCCTGTTTTGAGAAATTGGAAAAAAACCCTATTTTGAGAGAAATCGATTATATCGATTATATTATCTGTATCTGTTCTCATTGTGGGGGGAAAAAGCCCTGTTAGACCTCCTGCACCTCTCTGCTGACCTATTTTACCTGACTGGTTGATCGATTGGTCACATGTCTAACATGTTCAGTCCTCAGCCCTTCGGTTAAAGCATCCATGCAAGTCTACCAGCTTAGAAGTGTGGGTTTCCCATCTTCTTCATCTCCTGCATGTATGAAGTGAACATTAGTAAACAAACAGCTTCCCTTCGTTTACCTCTAATACCCCTCCTTCTGGCTTTTTTCCCTTTGTTTTCCTCCAGTTTTATCTCCACATCACCAGAGCCTAACTTTAGCACAAGTGAAGTCTGACAGCTGACAATGCAGCACAACAACATCTTGTGCAGAGTTGCTTTTCTGTAAGGATGTAGCAAATTTTAACAAGTTTTTCTAGGCAAGTCCATTTCCTGAGCAACATGAGTCTTTTCTTCTCTCCAAGTAACCTTAGTACAGTCCATCTGGGCGCCGCATACACATACACTTACACACACAATTACAGAGTGTACTGCCAGTACTGCTCCTAACACCCCCTTCATGTCCCTTTGGCCTCGCAAAGTCTGTTTCTCACACAACCACACTATTTATAAATCCTCTTTTCTTGCTTTTCTTCCTAGTCTGCGTCTGATCATCACAACTCTCGACTGTCACGCATTTCCCAAATAATGATGCTACATTCTGAAAATAACATTCATTCTGCGCTAATACTCAGAATGTACATTTCAAATCTTTTTTTTTTTTTTTGAAGTGGCAAACAACCTGGAGCAATGCAACAATATGATATAAATTGATAAAGTCAAATTTACTAATAATTAGTTCATTTTGGAGAAATATATGTTTTATTGGCCCAGAACACCCAACAGGGTGACGTTAAATTCTTTATTAGAACCAGTCAACCAGCTAAGAAAGGAAAAAATAAATAAAACGAGACGGGTACAAAAGTGTCCAAATGAGTAAATGTGTATGTAAAATTTGTTCCACGACGATGAGATTTTGAGAGGAAATGCCAGAAGTATGCTACTGCCTAAAGGTCAAAAAACAAACAAACACAAGAATAAATCATATTCATAAAGGAAAACGTGGCGTGTGAAGCCAGCAGCTTCTCTCAGTCTGAAGCATGGCGACGGCAGCATCATATGAACCAGACTGAGACCTTTTCAAGGCTCAGGAACTCTTTGCAGGTGTTTTGGGCTAAAGCTGATTAGAGTGTGACACTTTGAGCTACAATATTCAACTTTTTCACAATATTCTAATTTTCTGACATCTTGAATTTGGGGCTTTGATCAGATGAGTCATAATCATTGAAATTATAACAAATAAAGGCTTGAAATATCTCACTTTGCATGTAATGAGTCTATTTCGTAGATTAGATCCATTTTAAGTTGAATTACTGAAATAAATTAACTTTTGCATGATATTCTAAGTTCTGAGTTTCACCTGGATTTGCTGTGAAGTCTTAATTTATGATGGGATGGTTGGGTGGTAAATTATAAAGTTCTCACTCACTGAGACAAAAGGTAATCAGAAATAAAGTTTGATAAATGTTCTGTTAATTGTAGATCTTTGTGATGAATTGGTATCTTCAGGTCAGAGTTTGACAGAAATCTGAAACCAGTATCAGCCCGGAAAACCAGGTTCTGCCTCTTTAACTGTTCTCCTATCTGTCTCTGTCCCGTAAACTGGACACGAGTTAAATTATGTTTACTCTTAGTACTAAACATGTAACTGCTGACAAAGAGACTCTATTGAGTCATCATTTTAATAGGACTTCATTTAAACTAATAGGAACAACTTTAGACTAAAGAGCAGAATCAGCTGATTTTAACCAGAGTTCTGACCTAAACTGACTAAAGATACTTTTACTAATTTAAAACTTTATTACTTTGAAGTATATTTTAAATTGAAGTATAACTTTTCAGTAGGATGGAGCTTTAAACTGGACCAGGTTCTGTTTGCTCGGAGGAGTTCACATGACTGACAGAAAAATGACATGTTCATCCAAATACTGTCCCACAGCTTCACACAGCGACAACAGGAAATGTTTATTTACACATCTTTGTTGTTTGTGTGTGTGTGTGTGTGTGGGGGGGGGGACTCTGTATTTCCGCCATTACAGTTTTGCGCACCCCCGACCGCTAGGGGGTGCACAAAAACACCACACTTCTGGAATCCATGCATTAGAGTATTAGCTTAGCAATGTGGCCAATATTTACACAACCTCTTACTAAACTACGAAAACTTTGTCTTAAAGTACAAAACAAGAACACAGACATTTATTCAACTCTTTTTTTTCTGTTGAAGGCCGCAGATGCGCGTCAAAACATGCAAAGGTAAAAACGTACTCAAAAAAACATGCATGTCTGAGAAAAGAACATATAAGCATTTATTAAACTCACCTCCACCTGCTGAACCGGTTTGTATCAGTTTAGTGTCTCTGAGCTAACAGGCTAACTCTCAGCTAATAAAGAGGCCAGAAGGTCACTTCACTTCATTTAATCTGATCAGGAATCAGAATGAGACGATGTTGCTGTCAGTCTGTAGGACGAACGTCTCCATGTTGTCCCATCAGTGGGTCCGCTCCATTAACACGCCAGCAGACGAACCAACACGCTGAGTAGGAGGAGTTTACATGTCATTTCCATGACGTGAAGAAGCAGAGCCAGTCACTCCTCCTCCTATTTACTCAGTAAGGGATGAGATTTCAAATGGAACATACTTGAAAAAACATAGTAAAAGAACAGATTTTATAAATGGTTTTAAAAGTTCAAAGGCACTAAAATACTACTTAATTACAGTACTGCAAGGAAATGGAATGTATGCCCTTTAAAGGACCTTGAGAACATCAATGAGAATTTTAAAGCTTTATTTCCCCGCTAAATTTAAATTTGTTGACATTTACAAATGCATGATTTTTTATTTTTTATTTTTTGGTCATATTTTTGTTTATTTTGCAAGTAAAAATGTCATGCACCAGCAGAATGGGCAAATTATCAGGAGCAATGTGAAAATCAAATCAGAATTACATATTTGTATTGTCTCATTTAATTCAGGTTTAAAAATGACTGAATCCACGACCAGAGCGAGTGATGCTGTCTGAGAACAACCGCTGAGTGAGCGCTCTGTCCTGTGCTGTCGGCTGTGATCAGGTGCAGGGGAGGGAAGACGCATCAGCCAAAACGTGGTCGAGCTTCTGTTTTTCTTTACACCTAACCTGGAGCTTGGTTCTCACTGAGGACCTGTTGATTATAGACACTGGCTGTCAGTCAGGAGGCTGCCTTAAGAGAATCACAAAAATCAAGTTTGTTCTCCAGCGAGACAAAGAGATCAACAAGCGGGAGGAATGTTGATCACATGTTACAAAGCTTTTTGAACAACCTCCATCCGGATAAATGAGCTCCGACCGGACCAATGAGCTGCTGTCTGAGTGGCCAGTCTTCCAGTTTCTGCCTCCTTAAAACAACGCTGATCTCAGAGATTTTATAGCAATTCAAGTAAATGCTTCTTCATGAACTTTTACAATATCATAACATTCAGATTATGCGATTGTTTACACAGATTTTGGTGCTTATTTGCAGCTGTAAATGGGTTAGAAACAGGTATGGGAAGTTTAACCAGTTTATTTCTGTCAAATGAAGTTTGATCATAAGATTTTCCATAAAAAACCCACTTCAGAGGAACTGAAGCTTTAAAAGCCAGCTCTTTTTACTGGTTGCCTGTCATGAATAAATCTATTTATTCTCATTTTTGAATGAATTTTTACCTTTTTGTTTAAAAAAATGTTTTGAACTAGTAATAAACGGATGTAAACTTATGTTGGACTTATTACCATGTTACTCACTAATTTCTGAAACCACGTCATCCTGTACAGGGTCACAGGCAGCTGGTGTCTCCAGCAGTCACTGGGCGAGAGGCGGGGGACATGGACAGGTCACCAGTCCATCACAGGGACACAAAGACACACAGGACTCAGTCACACTCTCAGAGTCAGCAACTAACCTAACGTGCATGCTTTTGGCTAGTGGGAGGAAACCAAAGTATCTGGAGAAAAGCCACATTTATGTGGGGAAAACATGCAAACTCCACAGAGAGAGGTCACAGCTGGGACTTGAACCTACAACCTTCTCATTGCAATGCAACAGTGCTGCTGCCTCATGCAGCCCATTATTAACCATTATAATAGATTAATAACTGACACAATAGAACAGATCAGAATAATTTGTATGACTGGGAAGTTTCATAAGCTATATGAGAATACATGAGGAGATGATGCATTTTTTACAAGATGTGAAAAAAGCATTTGTAAAAAGTCAGTGATATCAGAAAATACACGACTGTATAAAAAACTGACATTAATCTTTTATTCATATAAAGCTAAATCATATTTGATATTCTTGTTTTTATAAGAGCTTTATCTCTTTGACAGGAAATTCCATAAGACCTGCCTCTAGTGGATGAAATAAGTACTGCAGTTAGCAAGAGTTTCATAAATCTTTATTATTGTTGTAAAGATCGTATAATAATAGTATAATTATTACTTAATAATTTTCACATTTTCTTAACTTCTCTTTTATGGATTAGACTTTAAAATGCTAATTAATGTGAGTTCAAGGTTAACTTCAATCAAAATGTCTCCAAATCTTTAGTTTATAAAAAAAAACCGGTCCTTTCCTGTCTGACTGCTCTGCAGCTGGGTGTCCGTTAAAGAGGAGGAAGTATTTGTGCTGCGATATTAAGGGAGTGCATGTTCGAGATTAGTGATTTCCAGGCACACAAACAGGCTGTGAGTCATTGGATCAGAAGGAAGAATTCACAGCTAAACAAACGTAGGCCACCAGCCAGGCCAACCCACTCTACTGGCAGTCATGCATGGACACGATATCACTCAGCATGTACACATATTACATGAACTTTACAAACCAGCCACATTTATAGTTTCACACACCTGTTCCCCCGCGCAGCGTCTCTCCTCCGTTTACTCGAGCAGTAAATTTCATTCAATTTATCCCTGATTCAGGTTGATGAACTCGGCCCTGGTGCTGCTGCTATCGGAGACTCTTTAAGTGATTTTTTTCTTTTCTTTTTTCATCCAGCTGCCTGCAGGGTTATACAAAAAAGTCCACAGTTTTACAAATACTTACAGAGAGAGAAAAAAATCAATTTCACAGTGTGGACATATTGCTTTAAGTCATGGTTATCGCACAAGAAAAAATAAACACCATAATGGCGGGTCACAGAGTTCCCTAGCTAGCATTTCATTTCTCCCACCGCCCTCGATAGACGGAGGCATTCATCTCACAGCCTATTACTTCTCTTTCTAGTCCATCCTTTTGCAGTTTCTGCCAACTTACAACATAAATGCAGGCCATTTATTTAACAGGATTAGGAGGTAAAGCTGCTTTCAACTTGACCAGGCTGCAAGCGCCACACAGAAATCCTCCCTCGTACCACAGCCCGAGGCTAATACTAGCGCTAACCGCTAACATCCAAGGAGAGCTGGGATTGTCTCTGCAGATCGAGATGATCCCAGGCACCGGGCCTCTAGCCGGGATGATTTATCTCCCTCTCCGCCTGCTGCTGAGAGACTGTGGGAAAGGAGGCATGCGGCCCACACGTAACCGCGTGCCTCAAAGCTCGGCTGTTGATCTCAAACTGGATTACATTAAGAAATAAAAACAAGGGAATAACTTGTTTTTCCACTCAAGCCCCCCTAGCTTAAGTTTTCCTTAGATGTATAGATTACATTCATGGTGGCAACTTTATGAGCGTATAAAATCTTAAGTGATTACAGCTGCACTTCATGACCAAAGTGGAACAATTTGTTATTTATTAGTCAGCCTTCTCGCTGTCCTACGCAAATCAGGCTTCAGAATAAAGGCGATCATAAAAACAGGTCGTGAAACGAACAGAGTTCAGGACCTGATGAGGTCAGATGCATGTTTCAGGTCTCGGTTTGAAGATTATGAAGTGAAACGTATAGCTTCATCATTCGTCTGCAGTTCTTGATATTTCCATGAGGGGGTGTGGCAGAGGACATCAACTCATGGCAGGAAAGAACAAGATGCTCCATCCCTGACATTATAAAAGATCAAAGAGCTCTAAAAGGTCGCCGATGCCATATTCTCATCCTCGGCAGTATTGACACTTGGTATTTCTCTGATCTTTTGCTCTAATTAAAAAAAGACAGAAAAACAGTTGCCAAGGCTGCAATTGGAGTGTGTTCGTGAGAGTCGCGCACTATGTTGCACTGTGTCTCAGTGTGTGTGTGTGTGTGTGTGCACATGCTCTCACTGGGGCATGCAGGGTTTTGTGATAAACTGTGAGAAAATCTAGCTTTTTTTTTCATTCTTCTCTTAAAGCTCAGCCAAGGTTTAGTTCAGGAAGTCAAAAGTTCCAAACAACAAAAAAAGTGTTTTTGATGAATAACAGCTAAAGATCACCGTGACACACTGGCAGAGGTCGTTTTAATTTTCTGCTTTGGTTTAAGATTTAATCAATAAATTGGTCAGAAGATGCAGAACTGTTGACAGCTTTGGCGGCTTCACATTCATATTTCTTCTGATGGACTTTTAGCTACTTTTAATCTGCTACTTAATGTCGTACGGCGGACGTCCTGTCACGAGCTTCTGATCCGTGATGAAAAAGGAGGGGAGGACAAATTCAGCACTGTGAAAAAATATTCACCCCTCAAACATTTCTCCAGTTTATGCTTTTGTTTTTTGGTCACACTGACTCACACCTGAGAAAATACAGTATGCAATCTTCAAATGATGTGAGGGATGGTCTGTTTAAGGTCAAAGGTCAGACACTCTACTTCTGGATTTTCTGGTAGTCAGCAGCATTCATGGTTCTATCAGTTACAGTCAGTGGTCCAGGTCCTGAAGCAGCAAACAGCCCCAGACCATCACACTACCACCGCCATGTCTGACTGTTGGTTTGATGATGTTTTTATGAACTACAGAGTTAGTTTGACTCCAGATGGAACGGGACACACACCTTCCACAAAGTTACACTTTAGTCTCATCAGCAGACTGAATATATTCCCTAAAATCTCAGAGATCAAACTACTTTTTTTTCTTAAAACACAAAAACCACAAACTCTCAGGAGATGGTCATTAACTTGAGCTAAATGTGGGTTGAACACAGAGCAAATACTTGACTCATTTTACACTAATAATAATAATTTGTATAAACATGAGTGGGTTTTCCTCTAATATACAATATATAATACCTCATTATACTTTAAACAAACTGCACCATCACTGTTTGTTTGGCAGAAAAGGAGAAGTAAATGTACCTTTGTGTCAGATTTGTACATTTCGCAGTGGTTCCCAAACTGGGGGGATGAGCAAATATTGTATTGACCCGAATATAAGACGATGTTTTTTTCGTTAAAAATAATGTGAAAATGTGGGGTCGTCTTATAATCAGGGTCTAATGCTGACAGTAGTTTGGGGTCAATACACGGCCCAACAGCAGAGGGCACAGGCTTTTAGTAAAGCCGGCGCTGTCCGGAGCAGACTTGAGCAGTGCATCAAGTTAACAGACGACTGAGGCAGAGTTATGACACTATTTTTAAGATAATGGTGGTTAATGCAGCAGAGGCGTCAAACAACTGTCAGGCAGCGAGGAAATGGTAAATAACGTGTATTTATAGAGCGCTTTCCACTCCCCAATGTGCTGTACAACACAAACAGTCATTCATACACCGGTGATGATAAACTATTCTAGCCTCAGCTGCCCTGGGGCACACTGACAGAGGTGGGGGTGCCATGAACCGGCGCCCTCCAAGTCCCACCGAACACCACCAGTAGTCAAGGTGGGTGAAGTTTGCCCAAGGACACAACGACAATGTAACCCAACCAGAGCTGGGATCAAACCAGTGACCCTTGGTTGCCAGACTGGCCGAAATGTGGAATTATGGAGTTTAATGTGTGAAGATGGTGCATCATGGAGATGTGGGAGGAGATGGGACCGCAGTATGAGAGTGACTGAGCACAACGGATCAGAGGACGTCTGTGAGTAAAAGCCTCATGCAGACTTTTGATGAGTCATGTAACTTTTGATTTGACATGTCATAAGCAAAGTTCTGACGGTTTGCACAACAATGGTATTTTTTTGCTCAGTTTTTGTTCAGTATCTCTAGTGTCTTTCTTGACAGAACCCCACACACACTATATGCATTACAGATATTTGATTGCATTAAGGCAAAGTTTAAAGGTCTGTAATTACGGTATTATTTAAACGACTTTCTCAAAATTTCAATAAAAATAGTATCTTAAAAAAGTGAATTTAGTTATTTTTCTGAAGATTAGTTTGGAAAGGGGGGGTTGTCTTATAATTGGGGTGGTCCTATATTCAGGTCAATACAGTAATTAAAAAAAGTTTTATTTGTTCAAATGTTCAAGAAGGTTTGAGATGTGAAAATGAGATTTGTCTGTTTGGAGTGTGTAAGGGGGAAATGGAAAAAAATGTGTAAAATCAAGGGGACCCCAGAAGAAAAGTTTGGAAAACACTGAATTAGAGGAAGAAACAAAACCCCAAATTTTCACCTTCAAACAATGTGAAATTGTTTTTCAAGTCTCAGACAACGATATTTGGATATTTGTTTTATATAATGATGTTTATCTGTGTAGCACCATCAAATATGCTATAACCTCTGACCCCTGTGACCATCACAACAATAATCCATTTCTTTCCCAATAACTTGGAATACAATGACTCTTGGATTATGTTTTAACCTGAATCAAGATCCTTACAGGTGTCCTACTGTCCACTTTCAGGTGTCCACCTCCCAGATGACCCACTGGACACCGGCTGTGTTAATAAAACACTCTTTAAAGATGTCTCTTCTTTAACACCAAATGACTGGTTTCAAACTGTAATCTCTTGTTTACAGAACAGTCTCCTGTAGTGTTCCTGCTCAGGGTCATCCACACATTCACTCTCAAAGTGTTATAAATGTGCTTCTCTGCTATTTTATGCATTCTTAATCACATTCATAGTGTGAGTTTTAACGGGCGGAAGTCATATGAACTTGGTAACTCCCCACAGTTCCCCTACCCAATCAGAGCCGTCCACAAGTCCACTAACTCATGTTTTATTGGGACACTTAATATCTTCTGATTGGTTAAAAACGTAAGATACAGTAACTCTTCTCAAAATTAATCTTTGGTTCTGGTACAAATCAGTCTGAGTCTGTGCTACAGCCAGTCTGGGCTAGTCTGGTCTGAGTCTGAATGCAGTCTGAGCTGCTATCCTTCAGAGTCTTAGCTGAACCTTCATCAGCTTTGAACCAGGCCTCGAGAGCCACCTGCTTGCGTGGGTGTCTCTTATCTCTCCCTCACTACGGGAACTGATCAGAAATGACTTCAGCATGCCTGCTGAGATGCCTCCCTTGCTGACCGGGACGTATCTACGGACTGCCTGGCGAGGTCTTCGGCGGCCACGCCTTCCAGGACCACCACTCCGAGTCTGGGGACTCCAGCCTCAGCTCGTGGAGAAACCAACGCCTGCCAGATCCAGGAGCATCCACCTTTCAGTGAGCGAACACCACTTTCTGATCGAGAGGTTTGCTTTGATAAAGCTTAATTCTTCCACTCTAAATTAAGCCAAAACTAAATTCCATAACAACTCAAATTAGCCCTAAATTGACTCTTAAAGTCCCAACTAGGTTAACTATTAACTAACTTCCCTAGTCAATAAAACATATGCTACGGTCCGTTAAAACTCACAATTAAACTATCTTTAACATCCTCAACATGTTTAAGAATATTAATTGTGTTCACATCAAACTTTCAAACTGTCTTATCTGTCTGTGTTCTTAGGTTTTTCAAATTAAATGGTTGTTCAATCTTTACCTTGTCTCAGCTTCACATTATTAACAAGGTATTTCAATTCACTGTACTCTTTCAAAGAACCTAAAGATACCTTCAATAAATATTAGCTATTATCAGGGTTAAATGACAGTTTATCACTTTTCATTATAATCCAAAAATAAGCTTCCAATATTTATATGAAGAGGGTGTAGTTAAAATAACTAATAGTTATTCCAAACGCTACATCTGTGAGGTTGTATAGAGGTTGAGGTAATTTCCTGATTATATGTTAGAATATTTTTCTAGGAGAAATATTACCCGCCTGAATCTCAGTGATCAAGACCAATAGAGCTGATTCTCAGATGCAAATTCCATTTTGAAATGATTTTTGTGAAAAACTATCTTTTATTGCTTTGCTCCACAATTCATGAAATTATTAATTTTGTTGATATTTCTGTGTTTTTCGAATCAAATAATCCTTTTTCTTAAAAAATGAAAATGACTCAAAGTTTAACAAATTTTCTGCAAAACTTAATCAGGAAACTTTTAAAACTTATTGATCAAATCAAAAACTTTAAAACAACTTATGGAAAGCAGAGGTGTTTGTGATGTTGTCATCATCCAGAAGTCTTTGGGTGTGTGTTGAAGCATAAAATAAGAGCACATGAAATCCGCGTCAGGGTGTAAGTTATGAGCACCAGCATGTTCTAGAACTGCTCGTATCATTTTGGATTAAAAAGCTAATGAGCTGTGATGGATCAATTTGGGTTTTGAAGCAAGTTTAGGCAGATTGTTAAAAGCGAGGTGAAGACAAACTGACAGCTAAAGCATTAAAGCATAAAAGCATCATCCAGATGACTCATGTGTCTTTGTGGTTTTGTTGATTTAACAGATTCCCTTTTATACCCAAACTCTGATCTCCAGATGAACGCCAAACCCTAAAAAGGACTTTTGGTATGCAAACATCCTGTGAAACAGCTGTAAAAAACCAGCAAATATTCAAGGATCCCACAAAAACAGTAAGACGCACAAACCCAATGTGTGAGTTCAAACTGAGTTCAGAGTGCTGATGTCATCAGGTAGCCTCTAATCTCACTGGATCCTCCATCTAAATCTGTCTTTACCTCTCCAGAAGTCGCTTTAATTAAGGACAATCTCTTCATTACTGCACAAACACGTGAACTGAAGTGCTCGACAGGGGATGCCACGTTCTGCAAAAATGAGCTCCAGATTTTCTGAGATTACGTAGAGTCAAACTGAAGGAAGGAGCTGAAGTCTGAACGGCCGGAACAACAGAGACATAGAAAAGAGGAGCTGGGAAGTCCTCCAGTATTTTTACTATTGAGGTTTCATCAATTCTGCACTGCTTCACAGCCAAACTCTTACACAACGCCTCCTTCTGATTCATTTCATCAACACGATGAATTTAAACCATTAAAGCATCACTGAGTGTCAGACCTCGACACTTTCCCTGATCCTAACCATCATCCCCGGCTCTACGCTGGACCTTTACTGGGATTTGGTCCCAGGAACACAGAAACATCACCAGTGTCTTGTGGCATCAAAGCACATAAGTATTTGGCAGATGTAAGCAACAAGAAGAATCCAAACACACATGAATTACTGTAAGACATCTGCCGTCCATATACAGAACCTTCACATACTGTGAACAGCTGTAGAGTCTCAGCCTTCTTCTTTTTTTCTCTAAATGCTTCTCTGAGGGTTTTTTTCCCTAAAGGTCATGACCTCCGTTATTTAACCGCCTACTGTATGTTTAGACGGTTACATCAGTTTATCCTTGAGCCTTTACAACATGTGTAAATCACACATCATCTAACCTCTTTCTCTCATCACTGCAGCTATTCACTTCTACATCAAATGTGGTTTTTTACCTTGAATCTGATGCTGAAGTTTGTGTTTTCACACTTCAGAAAAAGAGATGAACTGTGTCTGTGATGCAGTCGTTTTTAGCTGTCTTTCTGCTCCAGCTTCATTTGACTTTATTATAAAAAGTTGAGCTGTTGAATGCATCATAAATCCATGAAAATGAATTAGAAAAATCAGCAATGAGGATAAAAAAGATTATTTGAAGACAGAGGTCAAAGCTCAGCCTTCTGATGGTGTCCATAAGCCATAAGAATTATAGTCTGTGTCACATTATAGTCGGACAATAAAATGCAAGATCTCCTTTAAGCCTAACATTAAACTACTCATTGTTCTGGGAAGTTTGTAAAGTACCATATGTGTTTAGCGCTCCATGTCAGTGATGTTAAGTTCCACTCACGTCTCCTTTAATGCAGAGACAAAAATGACTTGTGCAACTTTCAGACCCCGTTTTGTGCACAAGCAAGCTTTATAAATGAGGCCCTGCTCATTAGGTGTCAAAATGTAGAATATCTGAGATCTTTTTGTAAAAATCAACAAAAAAACCCACTCATATATTACTGTTAGCCTTAGTAGAAAGGACACAAATGATGTTTAGTTTCCAAACAAGACTCAGGTTATTGACTGACCCCTGCCATTAGTCAACATAATGTTTTTTTTATGCATGCTGCATGCTGGGCTGCAAGAGTGTGCACAGCATCATGATGAGTTAACACATTTACTGGTTACAAAGTCTCATAGAGAAATCTGTAAAAGGTTGCAATGGATTCGTTTACCTGCTCTGGACAGTAACTGGCAGCCTGCACACCCTGCCAGTAGTAGATAGAGGAAACATGTAAACTTTTATTTAAAGCAGAACTGCAACTGCAGGAGGTCCAGGACCGAATAATCCACAAACACAATCACATCTTAACATGAGGAGAGCTCATTTCACAGAGAACTACTCAGGAAGTAAAGGGAACTTAATGTTCTGAGTACTGAGGGGAGTAATAATTAGCACGCTGAACCAAACTGTGGAGAACCAAAAGTAAAAAGCAACTCTGCAAAAATTAAACAGCAAGAAAATACAAAAACCCAAACCTGGTGATAAAACTCTGAACGATTTCTCCTCAGGAACTCAGACATAATCAAATCATTTTCTCTTGTTCAGAGAGTTTTTTCCTCTGGTAGCAATATTTGGAGTGAAGGTTCCAGCGCTCTGAGATCAACCCTGCTGCTTTTGGCAAAGTGAGTCAAAGGCTTGTTTCATCAAGTGTGCACGTGTTTAAAAACCTGCAAACACACACCCCAAGTTTAACAAATCCCCTTCAAACAAGGCCTTTCACCACCAAGCCAGGACATTACCCCGACTTGTTGTGTTGACATCAAACAGCTTATCCATTCAGATGAAAGACAAAACCACAGATGTACAAAGTTTACAGAAATCTGAAACAAAAAAAATCCTTTAGGATGTGTGGACCGTGTTGTTACACGTTAAACATTTGATACAACACACAGCTTCACCTGATCTAGTTGTTGTGTATTTCCCATGAAGCATGAGATAGTGGTAATAAAGTTGTCAGTCGTAGCGTCCGCGTGGTGAGGCAGTAAGGATTACATTCCTGTTATGGGCTGATATCCAAGAGCCAAGAAGAGACTGGCAGGTCAGAGTTTGTGTTTGCTGTTTGCCAGACACGCCTGACATCGCTGCCAAATGACCCCCGGCCCTTTATGCTCCTGCACCCCCCCCCCCCCCCCCCCCCCCCCACACACACACACACACACACACACACATTCCTAACATGCATCCACACAATTCCAAAGTTAATTAGGTAGAAAATGCAGACTTTTAATCCAATTTGACGATGAATTCTCCTAAACAGAGATCAAAATCTGTTCCTGCTAGTATCAGGGTACATTCACTTATCAGCACGGCCAATTTAACACCTACTGAACAACTTGGTGTCTTTGAAATCAGTGTGATTTGTTTGCATCACAGACACAAACATGACTCCTTCCAAAACGTGATGCTTTCCAGCTGTTGTAACACGACTTCAGTGATGAGGCTCATTCATCACCGTCCAAGTCCTGCCAAGATACACGGGGAAGACTCAGAAACACGGAGAGAACACGAACATGAGCGAGATGTTGATTTAACTTTAACATACTTACATCCATTATCATCATCAAATGCTGCATCATTACTGGCATACACATATTCAGTCTAATTTTTAATAATCGCTTTTATATTACAAACAAAATTATAGTAAACTCATGAACCTTAAAGGGATGTTCCATCCAAAAGTCACATTTTGTCTATTGCCATAGTCCTCAGTTAGATCAGTGGGCAAAACAATTTGTAACCAGCCCACCGTTATCCTGATCCAGCAGTACTCCTTTAGCTTTAGCTTAGCGTAAAACACTGTAAGTGAATGGTAACTACTAGCATTGTGAGAAAAAAGTCCTTAAAACTCACTGTGTGCTACTAATTCTGCCTATAGTGACATTAATAATCATATCGACTGCAAGTGAAAATAAAAAGTAACACGAAGGAATTACAGGTACTATTTTAGATAGGGACTACTTTATGACAAACAGCAGCTGTAAGCCTCCGCTGAACGGCGCAAGGACATGACGCAGCGGCCCCAAAGACTCCTACTTCCGTAAATAGTTGTTATCATTCCCTTATATTGTTTTCTGCTAAGCTAAAGCTAAAGGAGTACTGTCGGATCAGGATAACGACTGGACTGGTTACAAGTTGTTTTTGCCCACTTATCTAACTATGTGGCAATAAACAAAAAATCACTTTTGGGTGGAGGATTCCTGTCTGTTTGATGGAGGATCAAAATGCAGCAGTTTTTTAGGTAGACAGCTGCATGATTTTCATATCAGACACTTCTGGTCAGAATGTTTTAATATTTCTGTCAGAATAACCATTTATTACAAAACTGACGACACTTAAAGGTTTGCAGCCTGAACTGCTGTGGTATTTTTTAGATTCGATTTTGAGAAAAGAACCTGATCTTGCAGTGAATAGCCATTAGCTTTGCAATTCTGTCAGAACTATATTTATTTCTTCTAACTGAAGTCCTTCTACTGCAGGTAAGATATTAAATGATCATAAACATTCCACAGAATCCATTTAAAATGATCTGATGTCTCCCTTTAAGGAGGCAGGGATCAGGTCCCCGTGGCTGTCACAGCGTTTTCACTGACGTGTCAGTTTGATGTTCAGTTATGACATTAATTTAGAGTTGTGTTTGATAAATACTGACACTGTTACCAAAACACTGCTGCCTTTTTATGAGCAATAAGTAATAAAACTACTTGATTAGAGGTTAGGAAACAGTCACGGTTGGAGCTAAAACACATTTTTCTAATAATGGGCTCGTGATGCAAACCTCTTCAAATTATAGGTTATTAGAACCACACAGGGAGAATGCTTATCCTGACATCATCCAGGTTTTTATATAGCAAGTATGGATGCAGGAAACACAATGTTAACCCTCTGCACATCTACACAACACTTAGATGATCTTTAGTCCTTTCTGTCTGTCAGATTTAATTTCACACACACACACAAACACACACATGCACACACACGGTGCAAATGCCTGCCTGTCTGTGTCGACAGTCCATTAATATATTCAGCTGCACACCTCCAGTATTTACAGGGTTCCAGGTGTCTGGCATTCCCTTTAAGGTGAAGACCCTTTTTAGAGGAGGGGAGGACGACTGGTGGATCCTACAGCAGGACAAAAGTCCATTTTTTATCCCAATACAGCTGAAGTGGTGAAAAACAGGAGACATGTAAATCCCCTTAGCAAGTCAGACTGACAAAACTCTAAATGCACAGAACAACAACAACCACACTAAAAACAGGGGTTTCATCTTATTTTGATGATTTATTTCTATAACTTTTAATGGGCTGAATCCAGAATCTCACTGAGGTGTAACTGCTGGAGATCAGATGGAGACAAAAACGATGAGAAAATCTGAGAATTTTCAGTTGGAATAACATTGAACTGATATTTTTAAACTGCAACATTTGAGTCATTAATTAACTTTTTACAATTTACTCTCATTTCATTTGCAATTTTGTGCATTTTTCTTGCATCTGGAATCTCAGATGTTCTATTTTTGTCTTCAGTCAGTCACTGCTACCTTTCAAAGATTACCACTACTCCTGAAGTTGTCTGACATTGCCATAGAAACTAAATTGAGACTGGTTTTAAAGCCCAAAATGACTCTGATTTGACTGTTTATTTTTAAAATCCCAGCAACACCTGGTTGAGGTCTTATGGCTCACTTATGGAGAATGAGAATCCTGATGACCATTCTGAGACATTCCCCATTCAAATCAATATCAAAACAGCCTGGTGGTGAGACACTGGGTTAAAGGGTGATGATGACTGAACATTTAAAAATGGAAATGACATATTTACCCATACAAATAGTGTCAACCCAGGACCTGGTTATGACCTGGTGACTGGTCAGATCTCTGAGAACTTTAGAGGAAAACACATTATGAAACAACTTAAGATTTGGGTTTCTATTAAAGTTGTATAGTATTTAAATTAGCAGCACATTTAGTAACATTGCATTTCCATCTGCACTGATCCAACTTTGTTTCAAACGATTAAAGTTCCTCAAGAGTTCAGAAAGGATCAAAAGGAGTTCAGCTGCGTTTAACCCAGAATCTGATTCAGAATCAGATTTGAATCTTGTTTGCATGACTTGTTCTTCCTCTGAGATGTATCACTGCAGTTAAAGGAAAAAGCTGGGTACACCCTGATGTGTGTGTGTGTGTGGGGGGGGGGGGGCGGCAGTGGTTTAATATAAAGAATCATTAAAACATACAAAATCAAAATTATTCATACAAATGATTTCTTTTGATATGTCCCCCCCCCCCCCCCCCCCCCCATCCTAAACCATAAAGCAGCAGCTAAAATTAGCCCTCATTAAAAGATCATCAGATTAACGTTCTGAAGCCTTAGTTCAGCCCCGTGTTTGATTTTTAATGTAAGAAACATTTTGTCATGCTGACACTTTTGTGCTATAATAATTAACACTGTAGGAGTAAATATAGGAATGTAAACAAACATTATGAAAAGTGTGAAATGCTAACACTCTTGTCTTTTCCTTTGTGCACATGTGTTTTGTATGTCTGTGTTTTGGGGTTAAATATTTAAAGGTAAATTTAAATTAAATAGTATTTTAGCTTGAAATGCTCATCCATACCCTGAACCGGGTAAATAATCCTGCACAAGCCCTGCAAGCACCGCCTCACTTTAAAAATACACCTAAATCCTTTTAATTATCTTTAAATATTTAGTTTTTTAAAATGTGAGAGGAACTCAAAGTACCCAGAAAAACCAGGAGAGAGGACATGCACTTCACACCTAAAGGCCTCACAGTTCAGACTGTCTTATATCAGAGGTTTAGCTACTTCAATTACCTCAAATCAATACTCTTAACAAGCGAAAGGGTTTGTTTTTTTCACAATTTGTTGCTCTTAAAAGTTTTGCAGCTCATGATTCATTCAGTATTTTTATGGGAGCTGCTAATACATAACAGCACAATAACAATTACCTTTATGGTAAAGTAAAATAATCTTTTGAGCCTTTACTGTTCATATGTGTAAATTATGACTGGATGCTGGAAAATATTATACATAACTTAAAAGTTCTGGACTTTTATTGATGTTTTTGTTACATCAAAACACTCATATATTGTCTTTGAATCGTTGATTACTATGCAGGAATAGTTATAGCCTTCATAAAGCTTCACTATAAGATATGTACTCGGACACACAATTAATAAAATGCAGACACACACACACTCACACACACACACACACTTTGGCCCGGGGCCGTTTTCTGAGGCAGGTCCGATGAGGGTCTCGAGGTTATTAGAAGGCCATTTCACTGTTTTTGGAGGGAGATCAGATTTCCAATTCATCCTGACCTCGCTCTTCACCGCCTCCCCCTTGGGCTCCATAGAAAATGAACCGGGTCGCCATGGTGAAACAAGCCCCGCCCATCAGCCCATGAGCCGCAGGCGTCCTTCTGGCAGATTTTATTCAATCTATGTGGAGCCAAAAGTGCAATAAACAGCACATCATACAGTGATTAGTTTAATGTCTGTCACCATATAATAAGAGAACATTTTGACAGACACACACACACACACACACACACACACACACACTGGAACATCCAGCTACTGCTGCAGTGAAACTGTGTTTAGGTGAGAGAAAGTGTGAGATGAGTTTGTGGTAAATGGAGAGTCTCTCGCCTTCATGTTTTGTGTGAAATAGTCTCAGTTTTTTAGCAGCCTTTCACAGCACCTCCATTCACACGTCGGCCCCTTTTTCAAAATGCTGTTGACAAACAAATAACCCTGTAAGAGACGGTGTCAGGAGCAATCTGGAGACGCTGCTCCTGGGAGGCCCTCGGACGCCACCGTCCTGTCCCACCCAGGAAGTAGACGGTTCCACATAGCCTTCAAGTCCCTGGTTGTCTTTATTTAGTGGTTTTGTCAAAGGATAATCAGTAGTTTGGTTCTGTGTTTCATTTTCCACCAAGTTTGTAACTAAACATTGGTAATGGAGGGAGTCTGAGACATGATCGTTTCTCTCAATAAAACTTAAATGTTTTCTATTGAATTTAGCTTTTCATGATAGAATAAAGTATGTTATGTTATTTAGTCACATTTGCTCTGTTTTAGTTACATCATTAGTTCATTAGATCCAGATCTTGTGTTTCTGATGTATTTCACTATTATCCACAGAGAAACAACCAGTAAAACTGACAGCAGTTTAATGGTGTCAATCACAGTCCATTCTGTTGCTATGGTTACCACCCAGTAGACATCATCACAGCCTCTTCTGCATCATGAGGCTTTGAATTTAAAGCTAAAGCACAGTTTATATTTCAAACTATTGCATTTTTCTTTTTGTGAAACTAAAAAAGTACTGATAATACTATTAGACTGTATAAACGTAAGTAAAGTTGATAGAAGATGGTAAAATCATTCAACTCTAAACAATGACAGACACTCTGAGGAAGAGGTGAGCTGCAGGTAAAGACCGACAGCGTAAACACGCCAGACTGACTGATGCGCTGGATTTGTCTGGCATGTGCCTGACTCCCTCACAGACCTGAACTCCTCTTCATCACATGCTGATTTTTATCACCACAAAAACTTTAAACATGCAGTCACATCTTTAAACTTCTTATGAACAGGAAGTATTTTTGCATTTGTTTGGTTTTTAAATCTTTCAACCCCTCAAATCACAAAACTAGCTAAGATTATCGTTAGTTTAAAAAACTCAAAAGTAACCCATGCATTTGTCACAGCAGTAAACCAGAGCGATTCATCAAAGATTTAGCTAAAAAAAAAAAAAAAGTATCTGATCATTGTGCATGTTTTTTAAAACAAATTTTTGCAAGCATGTGACAAATAAAGTTTTGTTCTTAATCGTAAATATTTAATTAAAAAAAATAATTTAAGGAAGTTCAACAAAGGAAGTTCCAGGCTGCTGTCGAGAAGACGAATCAAGGAAAATAAGCTCTTGTTTTTTGGTTCTAAGACAAAGTAACCAGACAAAAACTCAGGGAGGAGCTCAGGACAAGGATTACAAGAGGAGGAACCAACAGAAAGAGGTTTAATAGGAAGGTGATCAGAAAGAGTGAGTGACTGTGAAACACCTGTGGAGGATCAGTGAAGGGAGACAGGAGGAGGATCATAGGAAAACACAGGAGAGAATCAGGCAGAACCTAACTCGAAGGGTGCAGGATGTGACATTTCTTTGTTGATCCCAACACTCACCTCTAGTTTTGGCTACTGACCAAACAAATGAGATCAAGAATACAAGCAGCAAAACTGTGAGTAGAACTGCTGCTCCTTCTCGTTGAGGAGCCAGTTGAGATGGTTTGGGAATTTGGTCAGGATGCCTCCTGGACATGTCCTGCTGTGAGGAGGCCCAGAGTCCAACTCAGAACATGATGGAGGGATTATAACTTTAGGCTGACCCAGGAACACCTTAGAGTCCACCAGAGGAGCTGGAGGTGGCTGAGGAAAGGACAGTCTGGGTTTCCTGACTGAGGAGAGAGTGGACCGACTCACTGATGCAACGTCACTCATCTGGAGACAGTGATTTGAGGAGACAGTCTTTTTAAACCCCCAAACATATATAATTTTATACTTGTAACACAAATAACTACTGTCAAATGTTGTGTGTAATTCTCTTGTCTCTAAGCTAAAATAAATCTCAGGATTTCTTTAAGCATTCTACTGATTTCAAAGCACAAAAATCTTTCAAACTGGATCTGTAACTTGTAGAGTAAACCTCTCTAGAAGCAGTGGTTGTAGCCTGGAGCATTTACAGCAAAAACCTGGAATGGACAAAGTGTTTTGAAGAACGAGTGGATGAAAGAAGTGAGATTTCTGTAGAAGTGTGAGCGGAGCAGCCTCTGTTCATTAAGCTGTCTCACAGCTGGAATGGACTTAGCTTCCTCGCTCACGTCTGAGCTCCTGTTGTCTGGCGGATGAGTGAGATGTAGCTCCAAGTCCCTCTGATCAGCATTCCAAGACTTAAAAGATGCCCACCTCTGGTTGCTTTGTTGTCAAGAATCCTTCTTCTTTGCTCTGTACCTGGAGCAGATCCTCTTGATAACATTAAATGCTGCATCCCGGGGGGGGGGGGGGGGGGTGGGGGGGGTGTAAAAAAAAAAAAAAAAAAACCACCTCTTTTAAATTATAAAAA
>SSNR01000034.1:2784818-2809879 GCA_006937965.1 Callopanchax toddi | reverse complement strand
CGGGGCCATGACACAGACACAGTCCCTGCATTTTTCATCCCCACTCACTCTACACGTCTTAAGAAGGCAATATCCTGTCCTGATCCTTTTGCACGTAACTCCACGACACCAAGTCAGACACTTTTTTTGACATTCTGGAAAGCCTCAGTGTCCTCGTTTCAAACTATCTAACTAACCTCAGCGCCTCGGAACTGAACAGGATTTTTAAAAAACTCTCAAAGATGATGTTGATGTAGAGGTCAAACGCTGAAAACACAACGCTGCTGCTGGAGCCTTCAGTCCAGTGACAGCAAGCTCAGATTTACAAGTTTAACACTTTTAGATCTTTGTCTTCTTAAAATGCATCCGTCATGTAAACTTGTTGTAGTTTCACATCAGTCCTGTTCTGATAGACTCCCAAACAGTTGGCAGTTTGAAACTTCAGACTTGAATCCAACTCTAGGTTGGACTAGAAGACTTTAACCTGAGATCTGGTCCATTTTAGGAGTAGAAAGAGAGAGAGAGAGAGAGAGAGAGAGAGAGAGAGAGAGAGAGAGAGAGAGCATTATGGGTAATGTTAAGAATGTGGTTTTTAAATCTGTGATCAGAATAAATTGCTCTTTGTTTCAAAGGTTAGGTGCATCCACCACACATAGATCATAGGATACGTTGTGGTTCTTTATTGTGTAGTAGTCTTTAACAGGTCAGTGTTATCCCTGTGGGACCCCAGAAAGAGTTTTTCCTTTTTAATTCATGAAATTCTATGGAAACATAAAACTTCCTGTAGTTCAAATAAAATAAAATAAAAACTAAGAACAAATCCTGTTAAATAAATGGATTCATGATATGTGTATTATTATTTACAGCAGAGAAAAAACAGGACGATCAACCAGAACTTAAAGATTTTTGTGTGACAAAAATTTCTCAGGATCTCTGGTTTTTTATCTTTTTGAAAAACAGAATCAAGAGATTTGAAATCAAAGTCAACAATGAGGCTCAAACACCCACAATCCCGCTGTTGTATTTTGAAAGCCAACTGCCACATTTTCTAATTTCCCTCCAAGCTTGACAGACACGTCTCAAGGTGTCTTTTTTTTTTGTTTGTTTTGTTTGTTTTTCCTGTAAATTCACCACTAATGCCAATTTATTTCTAATAATTTATAACAATATAACAAAAAACACATCTTTTCTCATTTATTCTACTTGATTTCAATTAATGAATTTAGGAAGTTAACAAAACCTCATGATTTATCAAACAGATTGCATTTAAAAAAGATTTTAAAGAACATTTTTAGGATTATATTTAACTTAATCTATAGTAGTTTTCTTTAAAATGTGTCTGTACATTCATTAATGACCTGTATTTAACTTTTTATGTGGATTAAATTATAGCAATTTGACTAAATATGATTTTTTAATCCTTAAAAAGGAAAATCCTTATTTAACAAGTTGTATAAAAACAAGCAATAAGAAAGTCTAGTAAAGCTCAGCTCAGATGTGTAATATTGGGAATGTAAAATGGCCAGTTCCTCATTTAAAACCCATAAGGTCACAGGAACAGGCCTCCTGAATTCAGACCTCAGCCTTGGTCCATCCAGCAGCAATAAATCATGAGCAGGTAAAGTCAGGCTGCTTCCAGGATGAGGTTCAGGTGTGAAATCCCTCCCCTCCACATCCCTCACTTAATTTATATTACAGGTGTAAAGCAGTCTGGGCTCAGCTAAAGGTCTCCTCCAAAACCCTCAGGGCCACCGTTCTCCTTGGCTTGCAATAAATTATGAACCGCGTTGCCAGGTTTTATAAAACAGGAGTGTCAAGTTTGTGATACCTTCATCCATTCTGGACACGTTCTCTGACTGTATAAAATATAGATCAAAACCCGTACCCAGGGTATATATTAGGACAATTCAGTGCAGAAAATAGGAAATAATTTGATTGTTTAACACAGCTGGAAAAGTGTAAAAAGAGGAACGACAAAACAGCGGTGTCATGATATTATGAGACTTCAGAGATAATACCTGCTTCCACGTGTCTTTACAAATAAGACATCAAGCCTGCAGGGTGATCATTAGACCAGGAAGGAAGGAGCCATGGACCATCTTTCAGCGCCGTGTGAAGACAAGCTGAGATCTCTCTCAATGTCACACCATTCCTCCTCAGTCCCCGGTGCATTTTCTTTTTCTTTATGTCTCATTTTATTTCCCCTCTAAAGTCTCCCATCGCTTGTTGTCGGCCTGTTTGTTCGCTCGGCTCTCTTTCTTTTTCTGCATCCGCAGTGCATCCAAAGCGAAGCCGCATGAGACAACCTGGCACGCTGCACGATGTGAGCAGAGGCCACACATCATACAGCCCAGGAAGATATTTGTTCTTTTTCAATACAGAAGGGCATCACCATTACACTGCTCAGGGCTATCCATCATCCTCCACTCTGATTCTGCGCTCAGTAGCATCTCTCTTTCAACTCTGTGGAGGTCAGAGGGACGGAGTGAGTCGTCTCAGCGCTCCCTGGCATTTCTGCCTCCACCGGCAGTCGGGATTTGCAAGAATGAGCGGCGATATGATGGACAAGGCTGCCATTTCTGCAAGAACAGACAGAGGGTCAAACTAATAGACTGGTTTCTGAGAACAAACACTCAGGTGTCATCAGTTAAAGAGAAGGCAGGGCAGAGAGTACAGGTGCCCTCAATGGTTGTGCAACTGGAAGAGTTAGTTCAAAGGGCCCTGCTGCTTACACAACAGACATTTCAAACCTGCTGTCTGCCACGGTGCTGCAGAAACTTTTAGCTGAATCCGGTCAATTCTGCTTTTCTGCAAGCGTGCTATTCTTTTAATGTGCCTGCTATCGTAAAACATTTACAAGAAACACGTTTAGCATAAAAAGTCTGCGTAAAATCAACTTTTAACCAGTTTAGCGTATAGGTGTCTAGGCCACCTGGGTAGGCTTAGACATCAACAACCACTGCTAAAATCGAGAAGGGGAAAACTTTACCTCAAATGAAGAACCGCGTGCATTTTAATGTAATAATTCTGTCTCACGGAGAGAAACCGTTCGCTGACTGACGTTACTTTAACAGATGTGGTGTCACAAGAACATGATGAATATCTGGTCATCTTCGAGAGCAGAGTCCAGATTGATCAACTGCAGCCTGCCGAGCGCTTGAGAGGTTTGCAAATTAATCACAGTACATAATAAATGAGGCATTGTCACGTTATCCATTATAAGGTGTGATGGAAATATATAAAACAGACAAATGGTTTAAAGATAATAGGGTCAGCTTTAACAAAAAACATCCAAGATGTTCAGTGAGCGTACTGACATCACTTCCTTTGGTATTTATCGCAACCATAAAACACTCATGGATTAAGAAAAACCTACAGACCTATGCGTGCACACAGACCATCGTGCAAACAGCTGCATGCGCTTGGAGAAAGAAATGAAAGACGACATGATTGATCAGGTGGACTCAACCCTGAATCTAGACGCTGTCAGATTATAAACAAAAGAGGAGAACTAATCAATAATGACATTGTTTCCCAGTCTAAGCTCTTTACCTGGTTTCATGACAACAAATCAAACACATGATCTCTGCCACAAGACACAAAGGCACTTTTCCCAGAATTCCCAGGGGCTTACATTCCAGCTGCATCATTATTTCTTCTCGCCTTGGCTCCTCTGCTCCGTTGTCTCTCACTGTAGCTGCCTCTCTCAGCATTTGTAAATTTGTTCTTGACAAAGCTGATTTTACATAATGGAAATAGCACTCGCTTTACTGAGAGTAATGACAAATCCGCCCCAACAAGCGCCTTCATTTTCCTCAGCAACAAAAGGGAGACGTGGAAGGAAGCCAAATAAACACTGTATGTTTGCTTTTCCGACTACGAAGATCAAGCTATGTTTTGATCTTGTGTGCTCATCAGTTTAAAACTAAATATCAAGAAAAAGGATGTGCTTGGATTTACCAACACAGCATCAGAGTCCCTAAGGGGGGAGCAGAAGAGCCTTACTTAGCAGGCTCGTCAGCTAGGACGCCTCACACGTCTCATCAGTCAGGATGCAGGCAGGAGGCTCAGGGCTCAGGAACACCACCAAGACTCAGTCTGTTTAAACACGCAGGACAAATAAAGTTATAAGGAATCAATCAAAGAATCATTCAGTTTGAATCATAATCAGGGATTCGTATAATGATTGTCCTCATCCATCTGATGCCATGATAAGTCACTACATAAGAAGGAGGAACAGGTGGAAATAGAAGTTTGCTGTTTTGTAATTAGGATAATCATTTTAAAACAATCAGAAGCGATGTTCAGCGTAGAAATGTTACGCACTGTCAGTCCAGGTGGTCTGGCCTCAGGGTAAACAGCTGATGGTGCTAAAATCTATTCTGATTTATTCTAAAAGATCAGTTGGCTCTAAAAGGCTCAGATAGTTCCTTCTTAACGGCATCATCTGGTTACTTAAAGGTCATAAACAGTTATTACCTTACTTGATGTATGAAGCTCTTTGAATGACCTCAGTTTGGAGAAACAGAGATGAGCTTTGACCTGATTGACAAGCTAATAAAGTGAATTCTTCTAAAAGCTATTTAAAGGGACAAGAGGGACTATTTTAAATAAAAATAATCATGCATGGTCAGTTTTAAGTGATGAAGCATTTTAAATCAAAAGAATGAGGCCACCCATGTATCATTCCATCATCTTGAACAGGCTGTGAGCTGTAAAATGTTCTGCAATTCGGGAACGAATTTCCCGCGCTGTCCTATGGATGTGATGTCAACTGACGCTTAATGCTCGCTTTGGAGAAAAGAAAAGCAATAAGAAATATATATCCAGTAGGTGGCAGCATTGCACCGTTGTGTTGTGTTGCTGCCTATGGCGGACTTTATTTGTCTAATCTGTGGTTTTTCTCATAATACTGTTGTGATTTTGACAGTGTTTATGGAGCTGAAAACCTCTCTGATGGATTATAGGGTTTCACAGAGCCAAAGGTGCTGTTATAAATTAGAGCAAAGCGATCTGTGGAAGTTACTGGGCCTCGAGAGTTTAGGCCTCAAATCCCCGGGTGTTTCCTGGACCTCAGTCCGCCTCACAGTGCCTCAAAGGCAGCTGTGCTGCGCTGCGCTGCGCACACGGCTCCTCTGCTGTTAGCGATCACAGCCTTTTGGGGAGAACCGTTGAGAACACCGACTAATTACAGCTTTCACTCAGACTGGGCCACCTAGTTCTGCCTGAGTTGTGTGTAACCGGGGCTACACAACAGAACTCCATACAGCGGAGAAGAGAGACGGCACCGGAGCAGGAACGTAGCAGCTAGCGAGATTAGCCATGTTAGCTCCACTCTGAGGCCGGTCCCTGTGTGTGTGTATGTGTGTGTGTGTGTGTGTGTGTGTGTGTGTGTGTGTGTGTGTGTGTGTGTGTGTGTGTGTGTGTGTGTGTGTGTGGCGCGGGGTATTGTTTTACCATATTTTCTTTTGTATTAATAAAATGTGTGGTTATTTATGGAATCATGTCTACGCATGCCTTTGGTTGAACCTTTATTATGAAGTAGTGCGTAGTTTGTGCGCGCTCCCGCTCAAGGCTGCAGCTATTCGGAGCGCCGGGGGCGGCGCTCCAGAGGTTCGTTTATGAAAGCTAGCTGCACCAAGTCCCTTTAATAAACATTTGTATTGGCGTAATTTTCTTAACATACGGCAGTGCTTGCCCCCCCCCCCCCCAGACTGCTGACTTATTTAAACTAGCAGTTAGCTTGTCAATACAGTCAGAACTAATATGGTTCTTCAAACTAAAATAGTTCAAAAAGTGATCTAGAACAGATGAGATCATAAACTTTCAAAAGAACCAACTTGAAAAAATCTGAACTTTTACTTCAACGATGAATCTTTTAAACTCGATCACTACGTTGGGTTCTGACTGTATGACCTCGGATTGATGCGTCACTGCTTGATCCAACTAAATAACTCATTTTATCCATCCTCGCATCGCCTTCCTCCGCTAATCCGGATTCGGGTCGCAGGGGCATCAAAGCAGGTTAGGCATCCTGAGTTGGGATTTTATCAATTTATCAATTCAATTTAAAACAACACACACATCTTCAAGTATTTCTTGATGTTTCATCCAGTAAAAATTATCATGCAATCATAGTTCTAAGATCATATGTCTTTACCTTCTGGGGATGATAATGATGATGTCACAGACACATGACAAATGCCCTCTGATTAACCCACTTCCTGTAGCAGAGGGTGGGGGGGAGGTCCCTTCCTGCATCAGACAGGTTTAAAAACAGTGGCGTTACATGAACTGTAGGAGGCGCCCAACTGCAAAAAAGAAGAGATTTTCTACTGTTTCTTTAACCACAGTCTGTTCATCACTACAGGTCTACGTGTTTGACAGATTTACTCATAATGCTTCTGTGTGACGCTTTTCATGATCCTACTGGTTTTTAAAATATTTCCATCATATTTCCATTTTAAACTGCCACACAGATGCTGTCAGCTTCACCAATGATCAAACTTTGTTGCACACACAACCTGCTTTCCCTTTACCTCCCATCACCGAGCAGTTCTAACCCAGTTACTCGTGTCTCCATGTGGTGAGTTGGAGGTGAGCTCTCCATCTCCAGCTCTGAGCAGACTGTTTTTCTCCTGTCAAACCTCGCTGACCCATCCAGCACACTCTCAACCCGGCTCGCAGTGTTTTGAAAACGTGTCAGCCCTACTTCCAAAAGTATGCCGATAACATCCGCACAGCACATGTGTGTTCGCCTGGATCTGGGCTGAATTATAGCTCAGACTTTATTTATCAGAAGGAGCTCAGACGGGATCAGAAGTCTTTGTTGTTTACATGCAAGCGCTGCATCTCAGTGAGATGTGGACATTTTTCATGTGTACCTGCTGTATTCTCTATAAACAACACAATGTGGCACAAGTGAACGACAAGAACGTTCAACAGCTGAACAGAAACATCCCAGAAATCCAGATTCTGATTATTTATAATAGCGTCAGCCTCTTGGTGCGATGTAAGGCTGCAATATTATTATTTAGCATTTAGCAAAGGTATTTAAAGACCCTCACTGTCTAAAGCAAATGACACCTTGAACTTGTGAACCTGGAGCCTGGATAACAGCTGACCTCAGATCAGCAGACACTAGGAAACTATAATTGATTAAAGAACATTTTGGTGTTCTGTTTCTGCATGGTAAGTGAGACCTGCACCCCTGTCAAATGGGCAATTTGGAAACTAAGAATGAAATGTGATTTTATGAAAAATGCAGCGAGGCGCCACTCTGAAGTCATCACTCACTAAGCTGGCAAGCATTTAGGCAAAGCTGCACGCAGGTAGGCAGATGTTTAAGTGCAGAACAGCAGATTTACACCAAATAAAAAGTTATTGGAGCTATAACTTATTGTGTCCCAGAGCAAGGGAGGGGGGGAAACAGCTCTGAATGCTTTGGAAAGCCAACCAGTCATTACTGCAATTATCCCTATGGCATCCACAGTATAATTAGCTGAAACAGGCAGCGCTGTATCTATAAATACTCGAGACTAAACAACAGTAAACAAAAGGGACAACCGCAACTAGAAGCTTCTCACATCAGACTTCAGCTCTCTCCCACAAACAGCAGCAGCATCAACAGTAATGGTGACAGCAGCACAACAATCAGAGCCTCACAATTAAACTTTACTTTAAGTTATCAGGCTCCAGGGTAAAGGCTTTGCTTTTTACTACATCGCCACCCTGTGGCTATTTGCTAGTTCTTCTTATTTGTTTACTTCTTCCAAATCTCACTATTCATTTTATTTATTAGGATTTACTACTGTCAGTTCAAAACAAAAGTTTTTTTCTTAAAGTGGTAAAATTGAATTTATATCAAAACCTACAGCCTGCAGCCGTTTAGTCCAGTTGTGACATAATCAGATTCAGTACACCATAAATCCCAGTTAAAGAAAAAGCCGGTCTATATAAGGAAACCAGCAGATTGCATTAAATCTCCCCTTCAACGTTCTCCTCCAGTCTGAGCAGGCACAGTATGATGGGTGACAGTGGAGAGGAAAACTCACCTTTAACAGGAAGAATCTTCCAGCAGAACCAGAACCAGGATGGACCGCCTGCTGCCTCTACCGCCTGATGGGAAACACGCTAAAACAGAAGAGTTGAGCCAGTCGGCATGGCCATGGAAGGTAAAAGAGAAAAAAAATAACTTAAAGGCACTCTTAGTAACTTTTTCACATTTTTAAATCTTGTTTCTTGAGCCAGTATGTGCTAATATGACCCTTTAGCTTTATAAAGAAAAAAGCTATGATGCTTCTATTCTCTGATGCAGAAATTTGCTGATTCAGAGGTCTGCTTGAAACAGCAGGTTTCCTCATTATTAATGATCTGCACAACCCTCGCTTCTGATTGGCCCTAGGTATTTGATCTGCGAAATAACCTGGCAAGCCAGCCTGTCTGTGCATAAACTGATCTGGTCTAGTTTACTAAGCTAAGGGCGAAGGAGAAACTAGAAGAACCGCTTCCTGTGACACCCGAACCGGGGCGAAAGCAGACCGTACAATGTGGGAGTTGCTATGTTAACATTAGCATATGTGGCTAACCGCAAAGACCTCAGAATAACTGCTAATATCGCAGCAAAAATATGCTACGAACTTACCCAACGGCTGTTCCTAAAGGCTTTCTCCTCCTCGGTGCAAAAACCCCACATTCCTGTAGAAAATGTAAAAATCAACCCAGGACTCAAACTCAGATCTCCCACACCAGAGGCAGTGTCTCAGACCACTACACTACAGCTCAGCTGTTGTGATTCGGCTCTGTTTCTTTGTGGGTCAGTTCCCTTTAAGAATATTCTTAAATGTAAATTAAAATAAAATAATTGTTTGTTTTTTTTACTAGCCAATGGGGCTCGCAGACCACACAAGGCACCAAGGCTCTAGCCATTAGCCTGACTAGAAATGTGGATAGTGGATATGTGGAAAGTCTGCAGAGCAAAACTGATGGTCTAGTTTATTATAGGCTATCAAGCCACATCTAGACTGTGCATTATCCGGGCCTGTCTGTGGGGCGGGGCCAGCCAAGATGGGCCAGACCATGTATGCTAATTCACAGAGTGACGTAGATCTGCGAGGTTTTTCAAATCCGAGCGTTTCAGCCTTTAAAACTATCAGAAGCCAAAGCTGGAGATCCATGTAGAAGACTGTTTTCATCTTCAGCCTGCATGAAAGGCTTAGAGTAGTGCTGTCAGTCAATTAAAATAAATTAACTAATTAAAATAAATTAACTAATTAATCGCACATTGCACATCTGGACAAAATTAATCGTGATTAATCACATTTAATTGCGTCTTTTCAGAAAAGAGAAATCGCATGCAGTTTACAATGTCCATCCATGAAATATGCCAAAATGTTTAAAAAAATCATTTTTAAAGCTTTTATAATTGATGAAAAAATGCTTTTAGATTGCATTTCAGTTCAAAACAGTTGAAAAACAAAAATTCCTGACTAAAACTGGACAGACCCTATACAGTACTTTATAAATCTATTTGTTTATTTCATGCACAATTTCAGAAGGGTGTTGTTTTAAAATAATAATAAAAGGTTTCCAACATGTGGAAACACTATGAGAGAATCATGTTTTGCAGTGTTCAACCTGACCCACGGTCTGCCTCGTTTTCAATGAGGGGTCCGAGTCAGGTCTCTATTGTTTAAAGACTACAGTAGTGTGGGAATGGGATCGCTTCGGTCCGGTACTGGTTTTACTTTTCTGGGTTTCTCGTACTGAGCCGAACTGACACCTCCGTCCGCTCGGACCTCGGTGTCAGACCGGACCCGTAACACCTGCTCCCCGCTGAACTGAACCGAACCGGACCGTAAGGCGAGAAAGGAGCAGGAATAAACCTTAAAGGCTAGAGACCGTCCAGTTTCACCGCCGATTACTTTCGGTTTTCACGATGGAAAGAGCGGAGAGTTGAGTTCCGCTACCGGGTAGACAGGTGAAGAGAGTGACCTGATGAGATCTGAGGAGTGAGTGGAGCGGGTGGGAGGGAGGACACGGGCTGCGTCAAGGAGCTGGAGGAAATCTGATGTTAACAAGCGCTCCGCCTTGCTTCAAACACAAGTTGCGTTAATTTCATTAATATTTTTTAACGCGTTATGTCTTCCAAATTAATCATTACAATTAATGCGTTAAATTTGACAGCACTAGCTTAGAGTGATCAATATTAACCAGAAAAAACATGAAAAAAAAGTTTTGTCAGTAAACTACACCTTTAAGAAGGTAAAAAATTATTTTCCACTTTTAATTTTTGCCAAAATAATGGTAAAGGGCCTGTATGTATTTATAGAGCATTTTCTAGAGTGTACTACACTCCCCAAAGCGCTGTACAACACAACAGTCAGTCATTCAACCATTCACATGCTGTTGATGATAAACTACATTATAGCCTGAGCTGCCCTGGGGCGCACTGACAGAGGCGGGGATGCCATGCACCGACACCTGCCCTGTCCCTCTGACCACCACCAGCAGGCAAGCTGGGTGAAGTGTCTCGCCCAAGAACACAACGACAATGTAACCCAACCAGAGCTGGGATTGAACCGGCCACTCTAACAACTGAGCTACACGCCGCACACAGAAAACATGAAAATCTATCAAAAGATCTTCTCATGTTGTATAAAGTTTTTAACTCAACAAAAAGCAGGAAAAGAATGACACTTTTTGACCTCAGCTTCAAACAAACTGATGAAAATGGTAAATCAGGTTGCACTGTTATAAGAAAAAAAGTCAGTTTCTTTTTTTGTTTGGTTTCTTTTTTCCACAAAGTACACGCTGTGAATTCCTGGCATGACTTCACACATGAACAGCCTTGTTTTCCTTTGCTCTCGGTGGATAATACACTGTACGCTGGTGGCAGAGATGTTGCTGCTGAAGTAGCTGTTCATGTGTGGAGCAGTTTGGTTAGAACATCCTCCATCCTAATGAGGTCTGTCTGCTCCACTTCTTGTGTAATCTGCCCTCCAAGAGCAGACCTGATTGATCAAGATACTCATTTGGGAACTTCTTGTGATGCTGCGTAACCATAGCGACACCCTATCGTTGGAGGTGCAAACACACCAGTCAAAGACCTGAGATTTTGAAATGATTACTATCTATAATTTTTCACTTTAAAACTTTTAAATACAATTAAAAACTTTTATCCATGTGAAACTTATTTTAAAAAGTCTGTTTTAAAACATCATGACAGCTAAACTAAACATCCTCAGCTTCAGTTTGTCACCCTTCAGGTTTACATGTGTATTTTATATCTAATCTACTTTAAAATGTACTAAATTAAGTGATCTTTAAAAAGAAGACACGGGTAAACCTTAAAATGTTGTTCTGTTTCAGCTCTGTGTTTCTGTAGCATATAACCTCTATCACAAGAAGCTGCTAGCTTGAATTAGCAAAACAATCAGAATTGTGTTATGTTAGAGCTGACAGCTGAAAACAGTCATTTGATACCGAAAAGCAAAGCTGGTATGCAGGAAACATGCTTGAACTGACTGTCTACCTTGCGCAGACATTTTATGTGTTTTTTTTATAGCTTATGTCATAAAAAGTACCTGACATAAAAATGAAAATAAAAACTCATCTAAATCTTTTTTTTTTTTTAATCAAAAACACACAGACATGTGGGACAAAATAAAAGAAACTGGCAAAGAAAGCTGTAAAATAGTCGAAGTTGAAACTACTTTCCATTGAGCAATAAGTTCTTCAGACTCGGCTGAGTAAAATAAAGCAGCAGTTTCTGCAGGTCAAGGTACAATTTTGGGTAATTTTCAGTTTTCTGGTCTGGTGATGTTAACTCCTCCATACACTGACAGCAGCACTCAGTTCACATGTGGTCAGGAGGCCACCTGGACCGGAAAATACCTCAATACACACTGTAAAAAATGATATGTTTAAGGAAAGTTGAAACAACCACCAAAAAAAGCAATATTTAGAAAAAACGTCAATAATTTAATATTAAATAAACTAGCTTTATTTAAAAAATGATGTAAATATATGTGTATTTTGTTCTGAGAAGAGGTTTACACTAAATGTGACTGTTATGTCTGAGCAAATGTTTCAGTGCTTTTTAAAACTTTCATTTAGTATCATCTTTAGATCTAAGGTTTTAGTCATGTGTAAAACAAACAAACTTTAGAGACTTGTCTGATCAGTGGTTCCTGCTATAATAGATGACACTTATTGATATAAACAAATAATTACAGTAAAAATGAGTATTATAAACAAAAAAATATTTACATGAGCAACAGCATGCATGTATGGTAATCCATAAAATCTGATGTTGATTCAAAATACATCAAACTAGACACTACCATTGTTGTGAGGGTCAAATATTATAAACAGAGAAATAGGTTATTTAAAAAAAACATTTTTATGGTGGTAAAAACTGTCATGACTGGGGTAGGAACACAGGCACAAACTGGACACAAGGGGGCAGAATATGAGAGTACCCCCTCCTCAAAGGCGGCTCCCAGACGCACTGGAGCAGGACTCAGGGACTCTGGAGCAGGATTTGGAAGCATCCACTTGGACCCCCATGGGGATTGGCTCTAGAGATAAAGGCCTCCGAGTCTGCAGCAGCACAGGAGGGTCCAGAGGCTGCAGCAACACAGGAGGGTCCAGGGGCTGCAGCAACACAGGAGGGTCCAGGGGCTGCAGCAACACAGGAGGGTCCAGGGGCTGCAGCAACACAGGAGGGTCCAGAGGCTGCAGCGACACAGGAGGGTCCAGGGGCTGCAGCGACACAGGAGGGTCCAGAGGCTGCAGCGACACAGGAGGGTCCAGGGGCTGCAGCGACACAGGAGGGTCCAGGGGCTGCAGCGACACAGGAGGGTCCAGAGGCTGCAGCAACACAGGAGGGTCCAGGGGCTGCAGCAACACAGGAGGGTCCAGGGGCTGCAGCAGCACAGGAGGGTCCAGGGGCTGCAGCAACACAGGAGGGTCCAGGGGCTGCAGCAACACAGGAGGGTCCAGGGGCTGCAGCAGCACAGGAGGGTCCAGAGGCTGCAGCAACACAGGAGGGTCCAGAGGCTGCAGCAACACAGGAGGGTCCAGGGGCTGCAGCAGCACAAGAGGGTCCAGAGGCTGCAGCAACACAGGAGGGTCCAGAGGCTGCAGCAACACAGGAGGGTCCAGGGGCTGCAGCAACACAGGAGGGTCCAGGGGCTGCAGCGGCACAAGAGGGTCCAGAGGCTGCAGCAACAGGAGGGTCCAGGGGCTGCAGCAACACAGGAGGGTCCAGGGGCTGGAGCACAAGAGGGTCCAGAGGCTGCAGCAACAGGAGGGTCCAGGGGCTGCAGCGGCACAAGAGGGTCCAGAGGCTGCAGCAACACAGGAGGGTCCAGAGGCTGCAGCAACACAGGAGGGTCCAGGGGCTGCAGCAACACAGGAGGGTCCAGGGGCTGCAGCGGCACAAGAGGGTCCAGAGGCTGCAGCAACAGGAGGGTCCAGGGGCTGCAGCAACACAGGAGGGTCCAGGGGCTGCAGCAACACAGGAGGGTCCAGGGGCTGCAGCGGCACAGGAGGGTCCAGGGGCTGCAGCAACACAGGAGGGTCCAGGGACTGCAGCGGCACAAGAGGGTCCAGAGGCTGCAGCAACAGGAGGGTCCAGGGGCTGCAGCAACACAGGAGGGTCCAGAGGCTGCAGCAGCACAGGAGGGTCCAGAGGCTGCAGCAACAGGAGGGTCCAGAGGCTGCAGCAACACAGGAGGGTCCAGGGGCTGCAGCGGCACAAGAGGGTCCAGAGGCTGCAGCAACAGGAGGGTCAAGGGGCTGCAGTGGCACAGGAGGGTCCAGGGGCTGCAGCAACACAGGAGGGTCCAGAGGCTGCAGCAACACAGGAGGGTCCAGAGGCTGCAGCAACACAGGAGGGTCCAGAGCCTGCAGCAACACAGGAGGGTCCAGAGGCTGCAGCGGCACAAGAGGGTCCAGAGGCTGCAGCAACAGGAGGGTCCAGGGGTTGCAGCGGCACATGAGGGTCCAGAGGCTGCAGCAACACAGGAGGGTCCAGAGCCTGCAGCAACACAGGAGGGTCCAGAGGCTGCAGCAACAGGAGGGTCCAGAGGCTGCAGCAACACAGGAGGGTCCAGAGGCTGCAGCAACACAGGAGGGTCCAGAGGCTGCAGCAGCACAGGAGGGTCCAGAGGCTGCAGCAACACAGGAGGGTCCAGGGGCTGCAGCGGCACAAGAGGGTCCAGAGGCTGCAGCAACAGGAGGGTCCAGGGGCTGCAGCAACACAGGAGGGTCCAGAGGCTGCAGTGGCACAGGAGGGTCCAGGGGCTGCAGCAACACAGGGGGGTCCAGGGGCTGCAGCGGCACAAGAGGGCCCAGAGGCTGCAGCGACACAGGAGGGTCCAGGGGCTGCAGCGACACAGGAGGGTCCAGGGGCTGCAGCAGCACAGGAGGGTCCAGGGGCTGCAGCAACACAGGAGGGTCCAGGGGCTGCAGCAACACAGGAGGGTCCAGGGGCTGCAACGGCACAGGAGGGTCCAGGGGCTGCAGCGGCACAAGAGGGTCCAGAGGCTGCAGCAACACAGGAGGGTCCAGAGGCTGCAGCAACACAGGAGGGTCCAGAGGCTGCAGCAGCGGCACAGGAGGGTCCAGAGGCTGCAGCAACACAGGAGGGTCCAGGGGTTGCAGCGGCACAAGAGGGTCCAGAGGCTGCAGCAACAGGAGGGTCCAGGGGCTGCAGCGGCACAAGAGGGTCCAGAGGCTGCAGCAACACAGGAGGGTCCAGAGGCTGCAGCAGCACAGGAGGGTCCAGAGGCTGCAGCAGCACAGGAGGGTCCAGGGGCTGCAGCAACAGGAGGGTCCAGGGGCTGCAGCAACACAAGGGTCCAGGGGCTGCAGCAACACAGGAGGGTCCAGGGGCTGCAGCAGCACAGGAGGGTCCAGGGGCTGCAGCGGCACAGGAGGGTCCAGAGGCTGCAGCAACACAGGAGGGTCCAGGGGCTGCAGCGGCACAAGAGGGTCCAGAGGCTGCAGCAACACAGGAGGGTCCAGGGGCTGCAGCAACACAGGAGGGTCCAGGGGCTGCAGCAACACAGGAGGGTCCAGGGGCTGCAGCAGCACAGGAGGGACCAGGGGCTGCAGCAACACAGGAGGGTCCAGGGGCTGCAGCAACACAGGAGGGTCCAGGGGCTGCAGCAACACAGGAGGGTCCAGGGGCTGCAGCGGCACAAGAGGGTCCAGAGGCTGCAGCAACACAGGAGGGACCAGCGGCTGCAGCAGCACAGGAGGGACCAGGGGCTGCAGCAACACAAGAGGGTCCAGAGGCTGCAGCGGCACAAGAGGATCCAGAGGCTGCAGCAACACAGGAGGGTCCAGAGGCTGCAGCAGCACAGGAGGGACCAGAGGCTGCAGCAACACAGGAGGGTCCAGAGGCTGCAGCAACACAGGAGGGTCCAGGGCCTGCAGCGGCACAAGAGGGTCCAGAGGCTGCAGCAACAAGAGGGTCCAGGGGCTGCAGCAACACAAGGGTCCAGGGGCTGCAGCAACACAGGAGGGCCCAGAGGCTGCAGCGGCACAGGAGGGTCCAGGGGCTGCAGCAACACAGGAGGGTCCAGAGGCTGCAGCAACACAGGAGGGTCCAGAGGCTGCAGCAACACAGGAGGGTCCAGGGGCTGCAGCAACACAGGAGGGTCCAGGGACTGCAGCGGCACAAGAGGGTCCAGAGGCTGCAGAAACACAGAGGGTCCAGAGGCTGCAGCAACAGGAGGGTCCAGGGGCTGCAGCAACACAGGAGGGTCCAGGGGCTGCAGCGGCACAAGAGGGTCCAGAGGCTGCAGCAACACAAGAGGGTCCAGAGGCTGCAGCAACACAGGAGGGTCCAGAGGCTGCAGCAACACAGGAGGGTCCAGGGGCTGCAGCAACACAGGAGGGTCCAGGGGCTGCAGCAACACAGGAGGGTCCAGGGGCTGCAGCGGCACAAGAGGGTCCAGAGGCTGCAGCAACACAGGAGGGTCCAGGGGCTGCAGCAGCACAGGAGGGTCCAGGGGCTGCAGCAGCACAGGAGGGTCCAGGGGCTGCAGCGGCACAAGAGGGTCCAGAGGCTGCAGCAACACAGGAGGGTCCAGAGGCTGCAGCAGCACAGGAGGGTCCAGGGGCTGCAGCAGCACAGGAGGGTCCAGAGGCTGCAGCAACACAAGAGGGTCCAGAGGCTGCAGCAACACAGGAGGGTCCAGGGCCTGCAGCGGAACAAGAGGGTCCAGAGCCTGCAGCAACACAGGAGGGTCCAGAGGCTGCAGCAACACAGGAGGGTCCAGGGGCTGCAGCAACACAGGAGGGTCCAGGGGCTGCAGCGGCACAAGAGGGTCCAGAGGCTGCAGCAGCACAGGAGGGTCCAGAGGCTGCAGCAACACAGGAGGGTCCAGGGGCTGCAGCAACACAGGAGGGTCCAGAGGCTGCAGCAACACAGGAGGGTCCAGAGGCTGCAGCAACACAGGAGGGTCCAGAGGCTGCAGCAACACAGGAGGGTCCAGAGGCTGCAGCGGCACAGGAGGGTCCAGAGGCTGCAGCAGCACAGGAGGGTCCAGAGGCTGCAGCAACACAGGAGGGTCCAGGGGCTGCAGCAACACAGGAGGGTCCAGAGGCTGCAGCGGCACAAGAGGGTCCAGGGGCTGCAGCGGCACAAGAGGGTCCAGAGGCTGCAGCAACACAGGAGGGTCCAGAGGCTGCAGCAGCACAGGAGGGTCCAGAGGCTGCAGCAACACAGGAGGGTCCAGGGCCTGCAGCGGCACAAGAGGGTCCAGAGGCTGCAGCAACACAGGAGGGTCCAGGGGCTGCAGCGGCACAAGAGGGTCCAGAGGCTGCAGCAACACAGGAGGGTCCAGGGGCTGCAGTGGCACAGGAGGGTCCAGGGGCTGCAGCAGCACAGGAGGGTCCAGAGGCTGCAGCAACACAGGAGGGTCCAGAGGCTGCAGCAACACAGGAGGGTCCAGGGGCTGCAGCAACACAGGAGGGTCCAGGGACTGCAGCGGCACAAGAGGGTCCAGAGGCTGCAGCAACAGGAGGGTCCAGGGGCTGCAGCAACACAGGAGGGTCCAGGGGCTGCAGCAACACAGGAGGGTCCAGGGGCTGCAGCGGCACAAGAGGGTCCAGAGGCTGCAGCAACAGGAGGGTCCAGGGGCTGCAGCAACACAGGAGGGTCCAGGGGCTGCAGCGGCACAAGAGGGTCCAGAGGCTGCAGCAACACAGAGGCTGCAGCGGCACAAGAGGGTCCAGGGGCTGCAGCGGCACAAGAGGGTCCAGAGGCTGCAGCGGCACAAGAGGGTCCAGAGGCTGCAGCGGCACAGGAGGGTCCAGGGGCTGCAGCAACACAGGAGGGTCCAGAGGCTGCAGCAACACAGGAGGGTCCAGAGGCTGCAGCAACACAGGAGGGTCCAGAGGCTGCAGCGGCACAGGAGGGTCCAGGGGCTGCAGCGGCACAAGAGGGTCCAGGGGCTGCAGCAACACAGGAGGGTCCAGGGGCTGCAGCGGCACAGGAGGGTCCAGGGGCTGCAGCGGCCCGATTTACCTCCTGGATGAAGTCCTATGCTGGGTTCATGGTGGTCGGTTCCTTCTGTCATGACTGGGGTAGTGCAGGACACAGGAGGAAGAACACAGGCACAAACTGGACACAAGGGGGCAGAATATGACAAAAACAATGATGCTAAAACACAATAGGTCAAAAGACATCACACCAGAATTATAATTGTCATGGTGACAATCAACTTTTTTTTACTAAAGTTTATTTTATTTTCAAAAGCATATAGCTCATAAAAAAAGCCTGTCCCAAGAGTCTGATCATTGCTTTATGAAGATTGAAAACACGTATCTCTTAACTCTGAATAACATCTTTCCCTTTATTTAAAGTTAGACTGAAAATTTGTTCTAAATACAAGTGACACGCTCGTTAAGAACGCTTAAGAAAATGAAACAGAATCAGTTTACTGAGTTTTACAGTGTATAGCTCCTGCTCAGGCACCTTCCTTTCTAATAAGACAAAACCACACACCAAAGTTTAACAGGGGAAATAAACGACACACATAAGCACAAACATGTGCTGTTTACAAGGAGGCAAACGCTCAGGTGTCATTCTCTCCACAGTAAATGATTTGAGTCAAATTAGCTCCAGATTGCATCAGCTCTCGTTCACTGGAGGTCAGGACCACTCTGATGTTATCGCTGAATCTTCTCAGGATTTTTCTGGTCAGATCGCTGCCCATCTGTGTCAGCAATGAGTCTAGTCTGGCATATCCAGCCTCCGTCAGACACGCAAAGCTATATTTTATGCTCTCGTTTCTGAATCTTTACAACTTAAATCCACAAGCGTGGAACCAAAAGTATTCAGAGGGAGTGTTAGGAGGAGTTGGCCGAACATCACACAGGCAAGTGGCCGGGTAGTCATTCCAGAACACACACACACACACACACACACACACACACACACACACAAATTGAGACACACTAGCTGTTATTTTTGGGAGAAATTGATTTAAAAAACTGTAGACAACCGAATTTCAACAAGAGAGGAGATAGCAGGAGAAAACATCTGCAAATAACTTCACCACCTTTGTTGCCACGTCAACTCAAGACAGACAGCCCACGAAGGTTAGAGAGAAAAAAGAATGTGTCCTCTTTCTCCTGCTTTCTATAAAACTGTCAGCAAACTTCGTCTACTAAGACAGTTTGAGGCACGAAGTTTAGCTTAAAATGAGAAATGGTTCATGATCTCAGAGGAAGAATTGGTTCTTCAAAAGCCTTTGATGCTGAGCTCTCATTTAAAACAGATTGCCTCCACAGAATTAAAGAGATGTGTTTGTAACGCCTGATTGCAGCCAGGTGAGAATTATTTACCGTCATCGTCATTTTAAGGAAATAAATGGAAACCTTGTGGGTTTTTTTGCATAGATTTGTGTTTAGAATGTTCCCACTTTGCAGAACAGGTCATCTGTTAAAGGTCTGAGGGCGAGTTTCTCAGATGTCTCGTGTCCCTGAAGCTCTGATAACTGGTACTGATTTCAAGGACGCAGCTGCAACACTCAAGTGTTGGAGTTCACGTCACTTCAGTCCCAACAGTTTGAAGGAAAATAGAGAGCGTAGATGTCACACTGATTAAAGGCTGCTCCTGTATTTTTCATGGCAGGAGCAGAGGGATGAAAAGAGACGCGTTAACAGAGCGTTGGACTGTTAAACTCTCCGTTTCCACTCAGATCTAGGGAAGGAATTTTTCACAACTCTTTGGAAATGATCTGACTTCAGAGAAAGAGGCCTAACTGCCCCGTTTTATATTTACATACGCATTAGGCTTTCTTCTAGGGTGGGTTTCACCAAGAACTTTTAAATGAATAATACAGAATTTATAAGCCCCATAGTGGCAGATGTGTTCATGGTTGTGCTGAAAACACCTTAATTCAACACAGGTTGTTTTCTTCCCAGTGATTCTCCTCTCTGCATTTTTATCTTACTGTGTTTTGATCAACTCGTATATAGTAAAGATCAGAAAGATTTGGTTTGTTTTATATTTTAAGCATTGAAAATGTACTAAAAAGATAAAACTTTTACATCAGTCCAGCACAGAATATCAGTCTTCAGTAGCCTGTTTGTCATCATTGTTGGGACTGTGACACTCTTATTTTTGTAGGAATAAAAAAGTAACACTAGTGGGAATAAATATCTTTACAATTAAACCAAATATCACCCTCCTAAAATAATGTCCTAAGGCTGTCATGATTGAGGTAGTGCAGAACCCAAATGCAGAGGACGGAGGCAGGGACAGGTGAGGTAAAACTAAAAAGCTTTACTGCTGGACAAACTCAAGAGACACAGGACACACGAGGCTGGAGATACAACACAAGGAACCAACAGGGAGTGACTGAACTAAACAGCGTATAGAGAGGGAGCTAATCAATCTGTCCTCCAGGTTGCTCTGTGTTTACCACACCACGCCCCTCACGCCGTGGTGGAGGTCTCGCTGTGGTCTTTAAGGACAAACATGCCTGTAGTCTGATCAACAGTGGCTGTTTCACTACTTTTGAATGTCAGATCATCAAAGTAGGATTACAAGATGTATTTTACTGTGTTTTAATTTACAGACCTCCTGGACCAGCTGGCCCTTTTCTCTCTGAATGTTCAGATTTCTTATCATCCATGATTAAGCTGGAAAAGGTTTTAATTCTGGGTGACTTTAACTTCCACATTGATAACCCTGAGTGTAACACAGCAGCTGATTTCTTATCCATCACTGATTCTTTTAACTTTGTACAGCATGTATCAGGACCAACCCATAATATGGGTCACACTTTGGATCTAGTCTTCTCTCTGGGTCTAAACATCAATCAGCTACATGTTGAGGAGGTTCATGTGAGTGACCACAGCTGTGTTTTCTTTAAGATTCAGTCTAACGTTGATCCTGTCCCTCACAAACTGAGTTCAGAAAGACGCATCATTAATCAGTCAGCAGCTGATGGTTTTTCTGTAATGTTTGATAGAAGCTTAGTTCATGGTGAAGATGCAAAGTCCTTCATCCAGTCATTTAATCAGCAGTGTTCTACTATCTTAGATAAAGTAGCTCCAGTTAAACAAACAGTGGTATCTCATAGAAGGAACAGTCCCTGGATGAACGAACATATTTATAATCTCAGAAGGACATGCCGTAAAGCTGAGAGGCTTTGGAAATCAACAAGAATGGAAATTCACCGACTGTACCTTAAGGAATTGATAACATCTTTAAATGAAATGGTTAAAAACTCCAGAGCTGTTTACTTCTCTCAACTGATTTCCTCAAATAAAAACTCCAAAGTTCTGTTTGACACGATCAATCAGATAGTTTCACCTAAAACGCCCCAAATCCCTGTGTTCTCAAGGTCTGATTGTAACAACTTCCTTTCATTCTTTGAGAACAAAATTAGAAACATCAGGTCAGGTTTCTCACCCCCATCTGCTCCCTGTTCTCCCATCCACCCTCCTCCTTCCCATACCTGATCCTTCTTCACACCTGTTCATTTTCAGAACATCTGTCTCATTCTTAAAAACATGAAACAATCTTCAAGCCCAGTTGATATTCTCCCAACCTTTTTGCTTCTTAAAGCTTTTGACCTAGTTGGCCCATGCATTGTTGATTTTATCAATCTATCCCTCCAAACCGGCTCCGTCCCCTCCATCTTTAAACACGCTGTTATTGAACCCATCCTTAAAAAACCCAGTCTGGACTCCTCTCAACCAAATAACTACAGGCCCATTTCCAAACTGAGCTATATCTCTAAACTTTTAGAAAGAGTCGTGGCTGATCAGCTGGTCTCTTTTCTGGAACAACACAACATTTTTTGATAAATTCCAATCTGGTTTCCGTAAAAAACATTCAACAGAAACAGCTTTACTCAAAGTATCCAGTGACATCATGATGGCAGCAGACTCCGGGGAGTTTACAGTCTTAGTTCTGTTGGACCTTTCTGTTGATCACAGCACCTTAATGAACAGACTCTGTGACTTGGTGGGGATCTCTGGAACAGTTTTAGACTGGTTCAGATCGTACCTCTCAAACAGAAGTTTCAGTGTCCATATAAACAACATCATGTCAGATACTACAGATCTGTTCTGTGGGGTACCCCAAGGCTCTGTTCTGGGTCCACTCCTGTTTTTACTATATATCCATCCTCTTGGACAGATCATTAATAGATGTCACAATGTCTCCTACCACCTTTATGCAGATGACATTCAGCTGTACTGCTCCTTCAAGGACTCAGAGTTCTACAAACTGTCTGAACTACTGGAGTGTCTGTCAGCTATTACTAACTGGTTAGAAAATAACTTCCTTCAGTTAAACCCTGAAAAGACTGAATGTCTGATTGTTGCCCCTGATAGGATGGTCCCTCTGATCAGTCAACATATTGGACATTTAAGTTCTGCTGTAAAGTCAAACCTGAGGAATCTGGGTGTTATTTTCGACCAATCAATGTCTCTTGAAGGTCACTCAAAACAGCTGGTCAGAAACTGTTTTTATCATCTGAGAAATATTTCCAAACTGAGAAAGTTGGTGTCAAAACCTGAACTGGAAATGGTTCTTCATGCTTTTATCTCCTCCCGTCTAGATGACTGTAACACACTTTTCACATGTTTGAACCAAAAAGCCCTTTATGGCCTTCAGCTGGTCCAGAACTCTGCAGCGAGGCTCCTCACTGGAGCAAACAGAAAAGATCACATCACTCCTATTCTGAGGTCTCTGCACTGGTTACCTGTTAAATGTAGAGTTCATTTTAAAATCCTGACTCTAACTTTCAGGGCCCTACATGGTCAAGCTCCTCTTTATGTTACTGAACTGATAAAGCCGTACGCTCCAACCCGAGCTCTCAGGTCCACAGACCAGAATCTCCTAACAGTTCCAAGGACCAGATTTAAAAGTCGAGGTGATCGCTCCTTCCAGTCTGTTGCACCGCGACTTTGGAATGACCTTCCTTTAGTTTTACGCTGTATAGACAGTCTGGACTCCTTTAAAAAGCAGTTGAAGACCCAATTATTCAAAACTGCTTTTAAATAACTCTTTTGTGTTCTCTTGTTGTTGTTTAATGATTTTGATTTGTAATGATATTTTGTTTGTTTTATTGATTTTATTTGTTTTATCATGTTTGATTGTTTTCTGTGAAGCACTTTGTGATTTTTTCTGTGAAAGGTGCTATATAAATAAACTTTACTTACTTACTTACACCTAGAGGGGATTAGTGCAGGACACAGGAGGAGGAACACAGGCACAAACTGGACACAAGGGGCAGAACATGACAAAGGCATATTTTAAAGTTTTTCAAAAAAGAGAACTAAACCAAATCTTTGTTATGTAATCATTTAAAACAAAAATGTTAAGACAGTGGATGACGACTGACATACAAATGAAGCTGTCAGTTAATTATGTCATATGAGAGGATTAGATGACTTAATTAAATGTATGAACGTGTTATTGTGCCTTAGGAAAATTCTAAATTCGGCCCAAGTCAGATTTAGAATTTGGCCCAAATTACTTCTGGAAAAGGTGACTTAGGTGAAACAGTGCAGCTTATAAAATGGTCTAAAGTCACATTGTCTTATGTGTTCGGCTAAAAAGAAATGGTCGAATTCTCACTCTTGATATGGCTGCATGATCAATTAAACTCTGGATATTTTACCAGAGGTGATCAGCATCATAAAGAGCTGTTTTAGGCAACATAAAGTGTCAAAAAGTGATGTAAGCCATTATTTTAGGGAAAGCGATATTAAATTATTACAATAAATGTTTGATTTCATGAGAGGCTGTTTGAGATGACACTGAAGAAAAAACACATGAAATATACACAGAATGAACCATAGACACTCTTATGTAAAATTGTGAATTTTAAGCTGTCAAGGTTGCAAAATGCTCCTTTGTTAATATCCTTCCTGTTTATAATAAAACATAAATATATGTATGTAAGAGACCCTAAACTCTCCTTACAGACCTGTTTACTGCAGTGGCTGTATGAGTTACAGTTTGACCTTTCCAAAGCTGTAATAAGCAATAAAAGAATGATCTTAAGAGTCACATTCATCTTCATTCTTTAATATTTTCATAGTGAATCCATCAGCATATTCTGTCTGGACCACAGCAGTGTTATTGTGGATCAATGAAAAAGAGTTTTCAGGTTAAAGGCCTTATTGCATTAAGAACTAATGTTGCACCTGTGGAGTTAAGATACAATATAGGAGGTTTGTTTCTCTTTTATGCCAATTGTTTTATTTTCAGTAGCTACAAGAACAATGATGAGCTAACAGCTAATAGGACCAAGAACAAAGTCCTGCTGCTATAAAACTTTTTTTTTTAAATCATAGTTCATAAAATTACTATTTATAAACTTTTTATTGCCATACATCTTCTCATTACAAAATTATAGACTACTATAATAATTCAAATGACAAATAAGCCAGAGAGCCAGCTAGCTGTAGCACTTAACAATAGCAGTTCTAGCTAGAATTGTAAATTTCTGCCTAAATAACTGTTTAATGTGGAATAAATGCTTACAAATATTAATTTGGACCACTATTAAATAACCAAGACTGAAGTTGTTTAAAGATGGCAGAAATTACTTGTGTGGATTAGCTGTTAGCTCGTTGGCTAGCTAACAGGTAATCTTTCAAACCATGTACAAAAACCCACCTTTATGCTAATTATCTCAACCAGAGGTTGCTATTAACTCATTTTCTCTTAGCCAAATGAACAATAAGCAGCTCTAACTGCAAACTGTCAAATGGTTAACTAAAAATAATAGATGATACCCAGAAAACATCCCATCAAATATGAATTTTCAATTATTTTATTTTACGGCAGCAAAAACTCTTATTTGACAAAAACAAACAACAATTGGGGAGTATAATTTTTAAAAGAGACGAGCCCTTGTTGTTTGAGTCACTGTAATGGTCAGTCTGTCAGATTTAAACCAGCGCTGGTCTAAAGATGATCCTCTGGCTCCACCATGTGACGACAAATGATGCTAGCAGTCGCCTCACCTTAGTGTATTAAACATTTTAGTGTCACCCAGTGGGAAAATCTCATTTTATTTGCCATTTTGGCAGAAAACCAAAAGGTCAGATTCTGCTCCAAACAGCAGCCATGATGCTGAGGCTTCATCTTTTAGTAAAAGACTCTTTAGGAGGGTGAACCTCCTTGTAAACCTGCAGTTTTTTCAAAAGCTTCGCAGAAAGCAGGTTTAACAATAAAACTGACAATCACTCATTTGTAACAAAGCTGATTAAAGGTTAAATACTCTTGGGCCTCCAGGAGCTCTTGGATACACTAAACAGAAATTTACATTTCTTTAAAGAACTAAATAAATTGAACTGAAGAAAATAAATCAGCTTAAAGAAAAGAGGCTGAGGGAGACGTGGGTGAAACCAAACAAGGATGGAAAAAGCAGGCAGGACAAGGAGAACAGATATAGAATTTATTCTCAATATTCATCGCAAAGAATAAGAGGTGACACAGCTTGAAACAGAGAATACAGAATTTATTTTCAACCAGAAGTAGGAAAATACATAGGTAGGTGTAAAGGAAACAAGCAGAACCAGATGTG
>SSNR01000034.1:2718579-2771726 GCA_006937965.1 Callopanchax toddi | reverse complement strand
TCTTAGACCACCAGATTGGTCAAAGCGTCAGGGTCTGGGTCCAGCATCCTGGTCAGAACACCAGGGTCTGGGTCCAGCATCCTGGTCAGAACACCAGGGTCTGGGTCCAGCATCCTGGTTAGAACATCACAGAACACCAGGGTCTGGGTCCAGCATCCTGGTCAGAACATCACAGAACACCAGGGTCTGGGTCCAGCATCCTGGTCAGAACACAGAACACCAGGGTCTGGGTCCAGCATCCTGGTCAGAACATCCAGAACACCAGGGTCTGGGTCCAGCATCCTGGTCAGAACATCACAGAACACCAGGGTCTGGGTCCAGCATCCTGGTCAGAACATCACAGAACACCAGGGTCTGGGTCCAGCATCCTGGTCAGAACACCAGGGTCTGGGTCCAGCATCCTGGTTAGAACATCAGGGTCTGGGTCCAGCATCCTGGTCAGAACATCAGGGTCTGGGTCCAGCATCCTGGTCAGAACACCAGGGTCTGGGTCCAGCATCCTGGTTAGAACATCAGGGTCTGGGTCCAGCATCCTGGTCAGAACACCAGGGTCTGGGTCCAGCATCCTGGTCAGAACACCAGGGTCTGGGTCCAGCATCCTGGTTAGGACATCACAGAACACCAGGGTCTGGGTCCAGCATCCTGGTCAGAACATCAATAGCCTGCTGAGGGTTCAGGTTCTGTATGTGTTGAGATAAAAGTGAAAAGAGATCCATTACAGCAACAATATTGAGTGTTCATGTAAATCTAAATAGTGTTAGAATAAAACACATATTTTAACAATAGTCTTGCATTTAAATAGAATTGGACAAAGACATCAGGTTTACATGTAATCCAAATTAGGCCTAAAATAGTAAACAGAAAACCTCTGGAAGCAACCAGGACTATAGAGGACAACACAGAATGTAGAGTTTATTCACGATTTGTGCCTGAATCACTTCTATGCCATGATGTACATTCATCCCTTCCTGAATGACACAATAATGTAAACTAATAGGCAAAATTAGTAATAAATGTAAACTATTCCATGAAGCTAACTCTAAAATAGGCTAGTGACTCAATAACATGCTAACAGTTTGATGGTAGTGGGTTTATTGATAATATGGGTTATGTCAACTGGAACTGGTCTGTTTAAAATATATATTCATATATGCTGGTGAAGGTTCTCAGTCATCAAGGTCATGGTTATCCAAAAAGGGTTTGAATAAAGGCAACTGGACCTATTTATAAGTAAATAAGTAAGCAATAAATAAGCAACAAATAAGTAAACAAGTAAACAAGAAATAAGTCCAGTTGCCTTTATTCAACCTCTTTTTGGAATATATTCATATATATTCTTTATCAAATGACTTTTGTAAACAGTAAATAACCAATGTTTGGGTTCAAAACAACATTCTTACCTCAGAAAACTCCCATTGCAAACAGCAGGTGAGCTCTGCTGTTTACTAGCTGTAGCTGGCTAGCTGCACGTTCATGTCGTGAGACGAGGCTATCGGCTCTTTCTGGAGGGGGGAGGGGGGGGGGGGTTACCGAGCAGGTTTAAAAATCTCCTCTCCTTCATGACGTCAAGCTGCGGACCATACCTTTAATTTTAATCACTTCACATTTAAACATCTCTGCTTAGGAGACACGCCGCTGGCTAATGGTGTCATGTGATCAAACGAGCGTAATTTGATTGGCTGAGAGCCGCTCGATTCGATCTAGTGCTGATTGCTCTGGCTTGGGTCATTCAAGTTCATCACTTTTGCAGGCGAATTCTTGCAGGTGAATTTTTGCAGGCGAATTCTTGCAGGTGAATTTTTGCAGGTGAATTTATGATGGCAAATTTTTGATGGTGAATTTTTTTAAGGTGAATTTTTGATGGTGAATTTTTGAAGGTGAATTTTTGCAGGTGAATCTTTTGCAGTTGAATATTTGATGGTGAATTTTTGGCAGGTGAATTTTTGCAGTTGAATATTTGATGTTGAATTTTTTTGCAGGTGAATTTTTGCAGGTGAATATTTTTGCAGGGAAATTTGGAGTAAGAAAAAATTCAGACATATAATTGAACATGATAAAAATTCAGTGTTAAAAATTCAATGTCTAAAAATGGTTAAATTCTGATGATACTATATTTCTTCCATAGCTACACATCTATGAGAAATCCACCAGTCAGTCTTTGTCAAGGTATTTTAGCCCTGAACACTTTTTTTTTTAATTGGAGGATATTTTTTAATATATCTAATCTTAAAACGTGACAAGTTTTTATTATGACGTGACTCAAACCCTGACTTGACCAGACCTGCACATTATACCAGACTAAAGTTCAGTTCCCTGCTCTACCGTAGCAGATAGCTGGAGTTTATCCCAGTCCGTACTGGACAAGAGTGAGAGTCCAGACCGTCATAAGAATACATGCTCAAACAACCACAATCAGCTGATTTAAAATAATCTAACAAACGAAACATGTGAGCTGGGGAACATGAAGGCCAGGAGGCTGTTCACAGTAGTGTGTGTGTGTGCCAAAGTAATAAACATTTTAGTGAATTTATACAAAAGTTGCTTTTTTAGTTTTGTTTTTCACAGCTAAATCCTCCAGTTGCTGAACCTTCAGCACAACCACCACCACCTTCACCTGCCACAGCAAGAGGAAAAGGGGGGGGGGCAAGCAGCCTCAGCAACACCACCTGATCCAGACATCCAACAACTTGCATTGAAACAGAGACCTGCTCAGCTGCCAGACCCTCAATCAACCAAGTGTAGAGGTGAACCATCAGACTGACTGAAACCGGTTCAGTTTGCTTGTTTGTTCAGTTCATTGCACAATTACAACTAAATGATCAAAACAAACTGTTTGTGTTGTGTTTCTGTTTTATTATCAGACGTTCTATGAAGGTTTTAATGTAGCATGCAGTCATTACCCAGCCTGATTACATCTCAGACTCACATCTGGTGAAAACAAGTCAACTATTTTACTAAAAAAGTTTTGACAAAATGTTGTTTCAGACCTTGTTTATGAATTAATTAGGCTATTTTTCATATATTACACTGCTTTTGGTGAAAACTATTTTGTTTACCAATCAGTAATCCCAAAGTTTGTGCTCATATGTAGTAAAGGTGAGTTTTTAGAAGATATTTTACTTTTTTCAAATCACAAGTTCAAAATGTTCAATTTCAAGGCCCAATATTTTTTGTCATATAGCTGAGATTACTCTGATATTCAACATACGAAGTATCAGGTTATATAAAGTACCTTAAAAGGTGATTCTATGCAGACGTTGCTAAAACAGACATTTAGAATACAGACTCCTAAGGGTTAAACTTCTTTCTGGATCCATCACAACGGCCTTCAGCTACAACATAAAAACAATCAGCGGTGTTTTCATGAAGGCGTGTTTGTGTAATTTTATAAAGGTGGGGCCAAACAATCCCTCTGACTAGCCGACAGCCAACAACTCTGAAAGAACTTATTGCCAAAAAGTCACTCATGTGGGATGACTTTAATTTTAGATAATAACTGATCCTTTATTGATCCCCTTGGGGAAACAATTTCTCTTCATTTGACCCACCCCTGAGGAGCAGAAACCAGATTTTTATCCAAGAGTTCAATCTAACAGCATTCAAAATAGATTCATAAGTGTCAGAATTCAAAATGTAATGGTCATAATGAAGATTTAGATCTTTCCTCTCAGTAAAAACATCCACACTGAAGATTTCGTTTTGACTATCTAATCAAGCTAAACGTAGGCTGATTCCAATCAGACTGAGTAATCGGTGCGTCACTAATGGAAATTTAAGCAACTCATTATTTTTATTTAAATACATAGGATTCTTGGAAATAATGTGTCAGTTACACCTACATCTCAAAGCTGAGTCATTTGCAGTAAAGAAGCAAAAACAATAAGAGTAAAAAGTTTCATCACAACTGAAATAGATGAAAATGTAAACAGTTTAATGTCTGAATTATTGGAGATAAAAAAGGTCAGTAATTTATTTAAACCCATCTAATTTTCTTATAAATGTAAGGAGGATATTTGTTGCCGACTAATAGTGAGTGATGTTGAATTAACCCAATGATGTTAGATCATCTTTCTCATACAAATAGATACAAACACAGAAGTACCAACACTTTTTATTTGGAGTAATTATTGATGTAAGGTCAAAAATATCCACTATCAATAAACTATTTTAGATAAAACGTGTTATAAACACCTTAAATTCATAATTTCTTACCTGCAAACTGATGATGTCTGCATTGCAGCTGAGGATTTCCTGCATGATAGATTTCTTCCTGTACTCCCAGTTTAGAGCCCAGGATGGGCAGTAGCCATATAGTTGTCGTGTGGCGTACTTATCACACAGCACGTTATAGCACATGACCGAAAAGAGAGCTGAGGAGGGAAAACAGAAAGAAGAAACTGAAGTTCATTTAAAAAAGTAAAGCAAAGAAAAATCCCATCGTATGCAAAAAGTTATAAAAGTCAAAGTTAGTAAACAAAAAAGACTCTTACGAATACTATAATATAATAAATGCAAAAATAAATGTAACAACACAAACGTGTGTGTTGGTGTCAGAAGCTAGCCTCCAGGGTTAAAACCTGCAACACTTTAACGCGACTAGTCCTGTAATTTTTTCCATTTATGTGACAACATTTGACTTTTATTAAGTTAGATTCTCATTAAACAGAGATGTAAGGTAGATCATCTCATGCTACAAAGAAAATAAACTTTCCTTGACCTCAGCTTGTTGTTACTCTGCAGACAAACATTTATCAAAATTATATAAAAACAATTAAATATTTTGCCTTTAAAATCAGCTCTAAACATCAAGCCAGATGGGTTTTATTTGTTTAAAAAACATGTTTGTGCTTGAGATGTGGTCAGGGGATGAAAGCAGAGTAATTTCTGCTCATCATGCAGCCTGTTAATGCAACATCTCAAACTCACAGCTGAACCTTAAAGAGGCAGAAAGCTGGAGCATTCTGGTTTTTCTTTACTGCACCAATAAAATGTTCTTAATCAAATATCTGACGTACTTTTACAACCGTTTGCTGACTGTTAATTAAGTTTACCATCATTCTAATGTTTAAACACTTAGTTTATAGCTGAGAAATTGATTTCAGCAGCCCTGGATTAGTGCTCAGATAAAGAGCAGAGACATCATCGGCATCAATGAGAAAAATAGGATTTGTATATATTCTTACTAGATGGACGTGTTCGATCGGGTTCCTGAAGTGAGATCCATGATCGGGCTGGTGGCTGCTCTGTTGGTACTATTGAAGAGGAGAAAACGGTTCAGTGTGGATGCTGAAATTAATACAACAATGTCAAATAATACTTCAGGAGACGACCTGACATTAAAGGAGTTCTGCTATCCATTTACTCAACCATCTATTTTCTTTCCAGAAGTAAAAAAAAAGGAGCTGTAAGTCCTGTTCCAGCTTCACAACAAAGGAAGAGGATTAATACTTACTGCGCTTACTGATAGCCCCTGCCAGATTGTCTAACAAGTAGTTGAGCAGTCTCCGTGTGCCATCAGGTTCCTGGTAGAGGCTCATAATGTCTTGTGCAAGTGGGTTTCCTGAGAAACAGATACATCAGCCGGAATAACTGCTGAGAAACAACAGGAGGATTTCAAATAAATATGCAAAAACATACAGTTTACTCACCTTTTAACCCCAGTGTCTGTAACTGAAACAGTTTTCCCAGTTCAAAGGGGAGAACTCGCAACTGGTTGTTATTTAAAAGCAATTCCCTGCAGAGGACAAACAGGATTATTAAAACAAACAACCAATTTGAGAAAACGCCCAACATTTTCCCTGCAGGTTTTAAATCTAGATTATAAGCAAAACCGTATTTTACATTTATGAGTCATGTAGCCTTTGAAAATAAAGACAAAGACTCTGAGAGGATGAAATGTGAAACACAGTCATCAAAAAGAAAAAGTCTATTATGAAATTTCCAAGTAAGCTGCTCCTTTTCCAGCTCAGCACTAATTACGTTGTGTAACCTGAAATCACTGACCTGAGAGACACCATGTTGCCGAGCTCCGCCGGCAGGCTCCTGATCTTATTGGACGAGAGATCCAGGTACACCAGGTTGTGTAGTTTGGCAATGTCTGGCGGGATTCGTGACAGTGAGTTGTCACTGAGGTGCAGGGCAGTGAGGTGGGTGAGAGACCACAGGGCTGTGCTAAGACTCCTTACTCGACCTGCAGAAACAGGCAAAAAATATAAAACAATAAAAGCCTAAAATATACGGCAGTTTTCTAAATGGTACAAAACATGTGAACTGATTCTACTGTAATAAAGATAGATAGAACTGTGATCGCAGTTATTTATAGCAGATACAAGATAATGCTGTTGGATGCAAACAACATTTTTTAAAATCTAAATCTACATTTTTTTAAGTCACTTTGCATAAAAGTGTCTGCTAAATACATAAAAGATATTAAAGATTCTAAAATCAGTGTAATTTTTTTTATTTGGGGAAATAAAATGCATCACTTGTCCAAACCGACTCCCCACACGGCTTTTCTCAGCCTCCAAACTAGATTACATATTGACGTTGTCAGGGGAGGCTGCTGAATTTAGCTCTCAGGTGTAATTTAATTAATGTGGAGCACCAAGAAAATCAGCACAAAATACAGCCTGCTCTGACTTTAATAGCAGCCAGTGTTTGTGTTGCAGTTCTGTTCTGATTATACTATTAGAATGTTGCAGGGAAAAGGAAGCTGGTCCTTATTTATGCCAATCTGACAAAATACAAGTTTAGTATTTTTAGAAATGTGTCCAATGTTCTGTAGGTAAAAAGAGTCCAGCTGCTGGCTATCAGACCTGGCATTACTTCTTTATACCTCAGTAGGATCTAAAATAAACCAAATTAAATCAAATTCAATGTTCAAAATTCTATTTATTTCTGTTCCGAGGCCCTTTGCTGAAATATATATGCAGACAAAAGAACTAGAACATATTCCACAATCCAAACATTCAGCAAAAACAGAAATATAACCAACCTAATAAATGAATATTTATATAAAACGTATAACCTTCTTCCCATCAGTTTTCAGGTTTGTGGGTAAAATTGTGTTTTTCTTGTTTACTTTTGCATTATTTATTTCCTGTTTTAGCTACAGAAAAAAAGCAAAATGTTATGTTATATTATAATATGTTTTATGTTAAACATGCAAAACTTAGCATGTTTAACATAGTGTTCATGAATAAACATTTATATAGGTACCGGTACATCTAACAAAAACTAGAATATCGTGGACAAGTTTAATATTCTTTGTCACTCATTTGAGAAAGTGAAACCCATTATTTACTGGTAGATGTATTACCCATAGTGTGTGAAATATTTCAAGTCTTTATTTTGTGTAATTTTGATGGTTGTGGTTTAATGGTATAATGAAAATCCCAATGTCCATGTCTCAGAAATTTACATAAGATTTAAAAAAAAGATTATTTTAAACAGCAATGTCAGGCTTCTGAAAGTTTTCATTTCTATGCACTCAATACTTGGTCGGGCCTCCTTGTGACTGAGTTATTTCATCAATGCAGCGTGGCATGGAGGCGATCAGCCTGTGGCACTGCTGAGGTTTGATGGAAGCCCAGGTTGCTTTGATAGCAGCCTTCAGGTAGATTCTCTGTGGGGTTCAGGTCAGTTTGCTGACTAATCCAAGCTCAGTAACACCATGGTCAGTGAAGCAGCTTTTGGTACCTTTGGCAGTGTGGGCAGGTGAAAAGTCCTCCTGGAAAATAAAAATCAGCATCTCCAAAATGTCCTGGTAGAGGCTGTGTTGACTGTGGACTTCTGAAACACAGTGAACAAACACCAGAAGGTGACATGGCCCAAAAATAATCACAGATTGTGGAAACTTCTCACTGGACTTCAAGCTACATGGATTCTGAGCCTCTCCACTCCTCCAGACTCTGGGACCGTGATTTCCAAATGGAATGCAAAATCTGAAAAGAGGACTGTGGACCACCGAGCAACAGTTCAGTTCTTTCCTCCTTGGCCTGCGTAAGACACTTTTGATGTTGTCTCTGGTTCAGGAGTGGCTTGTCACAATAAATGCTACATTTGTAGCCCACGTGTTGGTTCCATCTGTGCGTAGTGACTCTTGATGCTCTGAATCCAGCTTCAGTCCACTCCCTGTGAAGCTCCCCAAAATTCTTGGAATGGATCTTGCTCGACAATCCTCTCAAGGCTGCGGTTATCATTGTTGCTGGTGCAACTTTTCCTTCCACACAACTTTCTATGAAAATGCCTGGGTACAGCAGTCAATGATCAACCAGCTTCTTTGGCCTTTTGTGGCTTGCCCTCCTTGTGGAGGGGGTCAATGACTGTCTTCTGGACATCTGTCCAGTCAGCAGTCTTCACCTTTATCATAGACCATGCTCTGGAAACCTTTGCAGGTTATAAAATAATTAGTTGAGAAGGTTGTGACGCCATGAGTTTCCAATATTTAACTTTTTCACAACATTCTAATTTTCTGAGACACTGAATTTGTTTGTTTTTTTATTATCTGTAAGCCATAATCATCAAAAGGTACAAGAAATAAAGGACTGAAATATTTCACTCTCTGTTTAATGAATCTATATAATAAGAGATGTACTTTCTGACATGTAACAAAAGAAATTTTACTTTTTCACAATATTCTAATTTTCTATATATACCTGTACATTCAGCTTTAAACCGTATTCTTTATTTGTTGAGTTTAACTCAAGATAAGAAATTTGAATTATCTTACACAAAAACAAAAATCCAGCATAGACTATTTCCAAACAGCTCCACTGCTAATATATTAAAATTGCGTGGGTCGCATACTTTATAAGAAAACCAATCATTGATGAAATAATGAGAACAATTGAAAGAACAATTAAGCTGTGTGCTCAAAAAACTAGTATGCACCACAGAGGATAATTATGTTTTAGAAATTTAATTTAGGAATATTAGTCTCCATCTGCCCTTACACTAGTAATGTGTGATAATAACAAGCTTGTGAAGTCAACACTAATTTTGAAACGTCTGCTTATCCAACAACTGGTCTGTCATGTTTGATGAACTGGGTTCCTATACATTTTCCATTTGAATGTTCTAAAGTTTTCCAGACTTAAATGTTCAGTTGGTTTAAATGTCTGGTTACAAATGTTTACCTTAAATTCTGTACATTTATAGGAATGGTTTGGACAGTGTAGACTGAACATTCTATAGGATAAATAGCTGGGAAAAATGTTTCTGGGGTTAAAAAAAATACACCAAATCATTTCAGGTTGTGGGGCCAAGCTAACCTTTGACAAACTAGTTGAATAAAATTTATATTGGCAATAAAAGATCTGGACCTCCTTAAACTTAGCCAAGTTTACAAAATGCTTAACGGGATGTTTCTCATTTACACACAGCTGCCATGCAAGTTGGAAGTGTTTCATCTTATGTGAAAGCAATGTGAAGAGCACTCTGCATGGCTGAGCAATTTCACTTTAAAAGCTCAGATAAAGGAAAAGTTTTTCCATTAGCTTTATTCTCCAGATGTGGAAAATACTACAAAAACAAAATGCATACTTTTTAGGACTGTGTAGGAACACAGAATGTACTCCAACTTTTACAGTTGCACAACTCATTTTTTACATGACGTAACATTCTTAGCTGGGGGAAAAGAAGGGCTTATTTGACTTGAAATGAAACAGCTTGTGTCGAGTGGCTGTGATGCAACCAGCCTTAAAATTGAAAGATGCAACCTCTGAATTGGAACACAGCTATTATGTGATTGCTATGGTGACTGTAGATGAGGTAATCAGGATTCAACAGGTAATCGTCTAGCCAAAGGCTCATCCTGCACACCGCTCCAGTTTAAAGTGTTCTTGAGCAAGGCATTAAACCCCAAAATAATCCAGTGTTGGTAGGGTTGTAGAAAATAATGTGCTATACATGAAATGTGATGGATGTGCATGAACAGTGTGAACTGCAAGTTTTTTAAAATTTTACCCAAAAAGCTGACACTCCCTGATGACACTCACCACTGATTTCCAGCTCAGCCCAGTATGACTTCTTCCCATTTGCTGCCTCCTCGCTGGACATAATTGTGTACATCCGCCTGGGATCCGGCGGGTCATATTTTTCCTTGGGCATTCCTATAACACTAGAGATGGTTTATAATAAAAGTGTCAGTGACACGCGTAAAAAGTCTGTCTGCCAATATTCCATAAATTGCATGGCGGCATTCCTCAAGTCTGGTCTGAAACGATGACTCAATCTCTCTCTCTCAGATGTTATAGTTGGTGTTTTTAGCTTTTCAATTAACTGCACTGACAAATTCAGCAGTTTAGCAAATCATTAGAACAAACCAGCATGTCAAACAGGATCAAAACCACACATTGCATGGAGTCATCTTTACAAACAAAACATTTTTACAGCTTTATGAACACTCCAATTTAATTGCTGTTGCATACGTGAATAAAACAAGAAACTGAAGTGACGTGAAAGTGTAAAAGCTACAAAAACGGGCTGCTTACAGATATGTGAACCAGTATTTTAGTGTAAAACCTGCAGCCAACATAAAAGGTAAACAGAGCTAAGCTCACCGATTATTCTCCTCGGTGACGCTAAGTGATTAACCTAAAATTGGCAGCTATCGAACTACACAACAAAGCCAGAGCACTTTCTAGCTCGCTTGCTAACTAGCAAAACAGTGAAGGCGGACAATAAAAGGTGGTATTATCAAATATTTAACTTGTCCTTACGCCCTGCCCAAACGGGTCAAAATAATACACTGAACAATATGAAAAAGACAGCGTGCACTTGTTGTTTACATAATGCCAAAGCACTGAATTGCGCATAAATACAAGGCCACAAAACAACGCAATCCTCGGCTGTCGCTAACCAGCTTCTAGCATCAAGAATTACCAGCACTGAGATTTAACGGTAAGCTGGTTTACGTAAAAACGAACTAAAATGCTGAACCCGCGAGCAATTTATAAGCTATTTAGCTTAGCATGAGTTAGCCTGCTAGCCAAAGAAGCTAACGTTTCAATTATTTGAAGCTGACCGACTTCCTATTGAAATACTTGGTTACATAAAGGAAGCGATTTATACACGAGAGAAGCGGGAAGCATTGAGTGGATAAACAGAAGGCCTAAATGAGGGGACTTTATATATTTTTTTACCTGCAAGAGCATACCAAATCGCGAGGACGACTGCGTGTTCTCTTTTGTTTTCTAGCTACTTCTTTCCCGTTTCCGCTGCTGTATCATGGCGACTGTAAGGATTTTTTTCTCTTTCGATAACAACGCCTCGTCCTATTGGTTCCCGTCCACACGGTCCAACCAGCTGTTGAACAACAGTAAATAAGATCCTCCACCGATGAATGATGGATGGAAACAGCACTAATGTTTACTGTGGCGTGTTTAGTAAACAAACACCCAGCAGACTCAGCGGTTTAATCAAACATTATGTAGTTCTTCAGTAATTATCTGATTAGATTGTGTGTAATTTATTAGATGTGTGAAAAAATACACTAAACATTTTTCTTTTTTTGTAAGATGGACATACATTACACAACATATTTTTTTAAACAAATTCGGATTTTTAATAAATTTGAATTCTGTAACTCAAAATACAGTAGTTTTTTTTTTTTTTAAATACAAATGCATAGATGAACACAGTCAAATAAAATGACAGCAATGTTTCATAAAACATAAAAAACCTGAACAGAACAATAACAAGTTTGATTTCAACACTGACAGACATCCAGCAGGTGATCCTGCAGATCAGTTAAGGTCTCATCCACATGAAGAGGTAAGGCTTGGCCGAGGTCAGCCTCGGATCTTGACAGGAAGGCCGTCACAGCTTCTTGAACAGCAAGCTTAGTCACCTTGTCATCTGGCTTGTAAACTAACGTGCCAACTTTGGCTCGCTGCTCAGTGGAGTTGTTGCTCAGGCAGCCTGTGGACAACAGATAGACTGTAAACTGACTGAGTAAGCATGGTTCTTTAAAATAATCAAAATAAGACACTGACTGTTTCCATAAAACAATACAGACTCAAACAGTTCAGTGCTGTTCTGATATGTTTGAATACACACACCCTTTGCAAAACTAGCAGGAGACGATTCCCATAAGGTTCAAGCGCCATCCATTTCACTGACAGTACTCAATAAAAACCATGGTATATAGTCTCTATTTCTATAATATTCCAACAGAAAATACTCGCACCAACAGACTTTATAATTGTGTAACAACTTATTACAGATTAAAAACAATGATTTACCGGTAATTCCGTTTTACAAGACAATCCCCTACTACAGCTACACATACTGTTTAGTGATGTTGTCCACCTGCTCACCTTTCATTGCTTTGTCGTAGCTGAGCAGCAACATCCAGAGGAGGTGGATCAACTCCTCCCACTTCTTCCACCTTTCAGCACCATCCTGTTTGAACACATTCGTGGATGAACAATTTTTGAATATCAGATTGTTTTCTAACAAACAAACAAAAAAAATCCTCTAGTATAGAATGTTGGATTGATTGAAATGAAACAGGATGAAGACAAGAGAAATGAGTCTGGTGTTTACCGTCGAGTCTGGTGCCAGGCTGCAGTTCGTCAGGAAGTGCAGCAGCAGACTGAGCGACATGGGCAGGCAGATCTTCTTTGGACATGCGTAGTCTAACAACTGTTCCAGCAGCTTACATTTCAACAGCTTGCTCTGTAGGCTCTCCAGCAACAGCATCCTGCATATCAGGAACACACAAGCTAAAAACATCAATATGTGTAAAACTTGTACACAGAAAGAATTTAATCAAAAACTGTTGTTTTTTTAAATTATTATTGCCCACTGATGAGAATCACAAAACAAAAACATCAAATTCAAGAACCTTTAAAGAAATAAAACGTATTTTTTGCATTTTAGCATCCTTATAATAGAGAATTTAAAGCATATTTATTGACATTTCCTCATCTGATTATCTAATTTATCCTCCTCACCTGTGTGCTCGTAAAGGCATGTGGCTGATGATTGTATGGAAGAGCTCCTGGGAAAGCTTGGCAGAGTTTAGAGCAGGAGAACGATCCACCTCCAGAGCCAGAGACAGCATCCTCTGGAAGAGGGACACAATTCTGCAAGGGGACAAAAACATTACAGAAAGTATAGAACCATCCTGAATAAAATAACACACATCATCTGTTCTGTTTACAGCCACTCACCTTATTTGTTCATCTCTCTCTCTGATTGGTTCTCTACTCTTCTTGAGCTCTGTTGACTTCATAATGGCAGAAAAAAGCCACCTGATGACATCTCTGTATAAATTTTAAAAAAATCAAAGAGAAACATGAAGATAATCTGAAGAATGTTGACTGTGTGCTGATAATGTGGATATTTCTCTCTTCTTTAATCTAAAGGACACAGCCTCAATGACATCTGTGTCATGTTTTGATTATTCAGACAACAGAACCGCTTCTGTTTCTATCTCCGTCCACTTAAACAGATCAGGCCCAGAGAACATGTCAGTGTTCCTTTATCTTGTTTATCACGGAGCTCAAAGAGTAGAAATTATTTTAGTATTTGTCTTAGTGCAGTGAGGTCTGATGATGTGTTCTCGTTATGCTGCTTGACTTTGTAACTGACGTGCTTCATTTACATCTAATTTACATTTCACAAAAACAAATTAGGCAATAAAAGTACTGAGAAGTTACGGAGTCAGTGAAAGTAAAACAGGAGAAATGTAAAGCTCTTTTTCTATTCCTGTGAAATAGTTTTAAAGATTGTATGAATTTGTAGAAATGAACTTGTGCTCAAATACTTTAAAACTGCTCTGATAATATCATAAATATTTTTCTTGTTTCTTTGGCACTAAAGAGAAATTAAAGGACAAAAACAAACAGTATTAGCTATTTGCCATCTGCCTAATCATTTATAATCATTAGTATTTTGATCAGACAGTGCATATGATGATGTAACCATATATATAGAGATCTCAAACTTTTCTAAATTAGTAATAACAAAAGTGGAAAGCTATAAAATTGTGCAGCCTTTTAAAGAGGATACATCTCCGTTTAGCTTCTAAATGTTTAATATGATCAAAAAGTCCTGTTTAATGATTTTTCCTGAATGCTCTCCCTAAAAGAGAAGGTTCAGATCTATTGAAGTGGGTTTCGGTGAAAGGTTTATGACCATTTAATATCTTAAACGCAGCTCTTTGAACAAACTCAATTTTGAAGGAAAGAGATGTCTTCTGTCTGGATTGATAAGCCAACTACTAGTTCAAGTGGCCAAGACCAAAGGGGACTAACAAATCTAATCTAAAAAACCATAACAGTTCATGCAAACACTATTTTATAAACCTTTACCTCACTGACACTTCCATTACTTGTTTTTTTAAATAGAATTTTATTGATAGTTTCAGGCTCACATAGCAGCAGCAGCTAGCTGTAGCACTTCCTGTAGGAACTGCATAACTTTTCTGCAGGAATAACTAGTTATGTAAAATTGACAATGGTGTGAAAGTTTTCTAAATAAAGTTTGCGTGAACCACTATGAAACTTTTGGGATTGGAGTTGTTTTATGACTGCAGTAATCCATTTTGGACTCAGCCCTACTCAAACTAGACATTAGCTTTACAATCTAGTATGAAAAAAATCTTGATTTCTCCAAACTGTGGCTGTTCAAAAAGCTATTTACGACAGGTAAGACATTCATTGTTTGGAATCTTTCAGTCCCCAAAAAACACTTAAAAAATATGAACTATCACTTTCAGTGGGAGAGAGAGAAATGAAGTTTTATCTCAAGTCAGTCACAAGGTAAATGCCTCATGGGTAATTCTTATTATCTATACAGTAAACATCTCTTTTGTTGATGTGAGAAGTGGCGTTAGAGATGTTGAGACTGTAGTTACCTGTCTTTATAAAACAGACCTTAATGGTTATCAAACTTACTTGACCCGAGGAAACTGCTGATCACATGACAAGGTTGCCTTTGCGATTGAGTGGTGGAGAGCAGATGTAGAACATTTTGCCCTGAAGTCATCCTCTAACGTCTGCACGATGTACTCCAGGAGCATACGCATAACCTCACACTGACGCCACCTTGCGTGGTCCTAACAATAAAAGAGGACAACAAAAAGGAAAAAAAAATGCTACAACTTTGTGACTCCTTATTCATCTGCTCGCTGTGCTCTACCTGATTGGACATGACAGAGGTAAGTAACTCCCAGTCCCATGGAACCGTGGACTTATTTGCCTTGTGGTGTCTGCAACACAAAAACAAATGTAATGTCTGAATTCAAAGCTCGAAAGGCTGGAGATGAAGCTACAAAACACACATGGTTCGTAACAGGAAATGCATTTGTTGGTGGCTTTACCTTTGAGTTCGCATCAGCAAATTAAAAGCCTGCACCTTGAGGTGGAAGGGACACTGTGGTTCAAGCAGAATGCCCCGCACTAGGTGGGAGGTTATGTCTTTGGGAGGATAGTAACCGGGCTGCAGCAGGTCCGACAACAGCTGTAAAGTGCCTTCTGGGTAGTTTTCGTCGATTGTGGTATAAACCAGACTCAGGCTCTGATGACATAGCACCTCTGGAGGTCCAAAACTTTCATAATCTTCTTCAATCTAAAAATAACAACAAAAAAATATATTAAATAACTGCTGGTTTATACATGTTAACAGTTTATAAGATTTACAGAAATGAATACAAATGAGCTTCTCACCAGAACTCGAGCTGGTCCAGACATTACTTTCTTCAAAGCAACTGGGCACACAAAGAGCCTGTCCTCTCTACTGACTGCTCTGAAGTCAGTGCCAAACCTGCTCTCTTCACCCTCATCGCTTCCCTCATGCCAAACCGACACTGGACTCTCACTTCCCCGATCATCTCTGTATAATTCCATCTCACACTGCCATTCAGGCGTGTCGCTACCTGGCATTGGTTCAGAGCGGGGCGACGAGGCGACATGGCTCATGTGATTATAAGATGTGTGGGAGAAGGAGTCAGACTCGGCACGCTCACAAGAGATCAGTCCAGAAGTAGGAGAAGATGAGGAACGTTTATCAGACAGACATATTGGGTCTGATTCTGATTTCTCTAATTCCATCTGATCCACGTTGGAAACAATGGTTTCTTTTGGAGCTTTAGTTTGAGATGAAGGAGGGAAAGATGAGACTGGAACCCAGCTGGGAGAGTCAAAACCACCGAGCTTATTTTCACTAGTGTTGTGTTCATTTACAGTGTGATCAGAGTCATTTCCCTGTGTGGTGGAGCTGTCAGCGGGACACTGAAGCTGCTGCAGTTCTTTATCTTGCAATTGTTCGCTTGAAAGTTCCTGACAATTCTCTCCAGTTGGAGATTTAATTACCTCAGGAGGAAGCTTGGACTCCACGTGAGGGTCGTCTAATGCTGTAGTTTCTAAACTTCTCATGCCTTCGTGTGCTTCACTCTTATTTTGCTGACAAAGTGACACCGGTGAAGAGTTTTTGGTTAGCGGGACAGAATATCCTAATGTTTTCAGTTCTGTGGCACAACTTTCAAAAAAAGGCAGTGGACTCAGCTTCACAGCTGTTGTGTTGTGACAAGAGTTTCCGGTAAGGTTTTTCTCCTGAGGCTGTGTTGGAGAAAAACGTCTCTGCTTCGGCTCGTGGTTGCCACAGTCCAGATGTTGAGGAGAACGTTTCAAGCCCCCTGAAGAACATTCTAGGTTAAAATGTTGGCCATTTGAGACAGTATTTAGATGTGTATTGCCTTTTTCTTGCCGACTGTCATTGTTTGGCTCAGTCTGTGGCTCTGTCTTCTCCTCGCTCTCTGTTAGGTCTATTACTGGAATGTCTGTGAAATCTAGCCTTCTGCTTGGCTTAACGTCCGGAAAAGCCCACGTTGAATCTGTGAGGTCAATGTAATGCTAGAGAATGAAAAAGAAGAAGAAAAGAATGGTCAATAAACAAAAAAGGTTGCTTGGATAAGTGAAAAATGATCAGCTATAAAAGTAGAGAACTCATTCTAGCTTATGAATGGATGGATGGATGGATGGATGATTGAGAGGCAATAAAGTTATTTCTCATCGTCTAATTACAAAGAACATGAGTGTTTCACTGTCTGCAGTCTATAACAGTGTTATAACACGTTTATAAAGACCAACACTGGAAAATATTGATTAATTTACACTAGGGGTGGGCCAAATCATTTAATTCCCAGTAATATATCACAATATGTTCATTTTATTAGTAACTGTGTCACCCCACTATGGAGCAGATTATGTTCACGTGGGTCATGTAGCGCAGAGTTATTAAAATTATGAAGAAGTGCAAGAAGCCTGTAACATCTAAAGGGGGAAACACCTCTAACTTATTTAACCATTTCAAGCCTCAGCACCTGAGTCTGTACTGATTGTACGAAAGCTAACAGCTATGAAGATAAAACAAAGTAGGCTAGTTCAGCATGACATCGCTGAGTCTCTTGCTGTGAATTTAGTTTGAAGTTGGATATTGGACAGACATTCACTCCATGGTTCACCACTGTCAGCGATGGAGCTTCATACCGGGAGATGCCCATCACTGAGAAGGCGGGTACTGGGTGTACTGGGTCCTGAGTGCAGTGCTGGACTTTGGGATCGTCAACAAATTTCTATTCGGTCGAAGAATTGTCAAAACAACTCAATGGCCTCCAGGTCACATGACCAAAAGACTCCAAACAATTTCTAATTGTGTTACTAAACTGGAATCATGAGATGGCAGTTTTTGACACATTTCACAGTATTAGAATTTTTTTTAATTAATTTTTAATGGAAATTTATGACATTTTCTTTAATAGCTTCCAGATCATGTGACCAAGGAACTCTAAATCAATTCTTAATTCTGTTGCTAAACTGGACTAATGAGACATATTTCATATGTTTTATTATTATTTTTATTGACATTTCTCAAGTTTTTTCAATTGCTTCCAGGCCTTGAAGAAAATTAAATAAATTTCCACAACAATATTAACAAAATATATAAAATACTATGAAATATGTCCAAAAGTACTGTGTCTCATTGTTCTGCGTCTCAGTGGCATTGCCTGGTATTAACCACGGAGTGAATGTCTGTCGAATGTCCAACTTCAAACTAACCACCACGGTGCCAGACGTGGTCCGTATGACAGAAGAAGCAAATTCAGATTTTATTTACTTATATTACTACTGGGGCAGCAGCTCTGTAGGCAGAGCGTTCATCTTGCAACCAGAAAGGTTGTCGGTTTGAGCCCCGCTCCGACTGCATTAGCTCATCATTGTACTGTGTTCATGGACAAGACATTTTGCCCAAATGACCTGCTGGTGGTGGTCAGAGGGTCTGGTGGTGTCCATGTCTGGTCACCTCTCTTCTGTGGCTATAATGTAGCTTCTTGCCATCAGCATGTGGTCCATGACTTAGAAAAGCTCTACACAAATGTGGGACATTTAAATACTAATTATGTTTCATACAAACTTTTTCAGTCCAAAGTACAGAGGGAGAAACATTATTTTAATAATTTAGGACTGAATAAAGTTTTTGCACTAAACGTTAGCTGTGTAATATTTTCTAGTTTTTATAGAATATTTCCAGGCAATCTGTTTATGCTGTCAAATGAACTGTTTTATCATCAGATTTATCTTTATCATCAGAAAACTCCAAACAACTCCAAAAATCCAAACAACTGTAAGAAGTAAGCTGTAGACACATGTTTCATAAAGAAGAATCAAAGACTTCCACTGGCCTTTGAGCAGCTGTATTGAAAATAAACAAGGAGGTTTTCACATTTTACATGTGATCCTTAGGCTCTGTTACCAGCAACCTGCCTCAAAGACATGATTTGTCCACGTTTCTTCAACTGAGTCTATGGAAAATGACAAAATAACACAGTTCGGCACATAAAGGTTATTCTCAAAAAGATATTAGTACATTGAACAACTGTAGGATGATGCATCTCTCAGGTCTCTGCTGGAATTATTAAAAATGTGACTTTGAGATAATGTTCATGTATGGTACTGCTTTTTTGTGGCACATCTTTTGTGCCCCTCTTGTCCAGTGTCCATTTTTTAAAATCACATGCCGCTTACATGTGGTGTCATGCCATGGTCAAGTAAAAGAACAGGACAGAAGAAGCCAAAGACGTGAAAAGAATCCTGATGATCAAGACCGTTTAAAAGAATACAAGAAAGTCTGGCTCCATGGAAAGAAAACTATCTGAAATAATAAAACATTAACATACAGTTTAAGATCAGATACGTTTATACACTAAATATTCCAGGTGTTTAATATTTTGTGTCAAAAGTAACCACGCCTCTGTCAGCAACCGGACGCTTTGATCGTTTAGAAGCTTTTTATTTTAGCGCTAGTTTCCATAGCAACAGGCCTATGCTCGGTGTGCTTACCCGTGGGATGTTGACGTTTACGGCTTCGATGTCAACACAAACTTGTGACAGCGGCATCGGGTCACGTTTGATGAAGTCCTCGTAGGAGATGATCTCCACATCGGTCGAGTCGTCTGAGCTGAGGGAGATCACGTCCTCCATCCCTCTGCTCTCAGTCAACTCGCACATCAAACAAACGCCAGCAGGTCCCCAACAGTGGGCGAGTGGCCTGCTCACTCATTCTTCACCAAACACTGGCCCAAAATCACCGCCCCGGTCCTGAATAAAGACGTCAAGGTAAACAGAAGCTGTTACCATATTGTTTTGTTGGAAGCACATTTAGTAGTACTCCTCTGCTGCCGAGGATTTGGGCAATTCCTTAAAAATACAATAAGCTAGGTGTTATTTATGCTCAGTGGGTGGTTTGTAATTTATAAACGCTTCGTTATTTACCCTTTGCTTGAAAATAAATAACATTAAAATTAGGCAGCGGGCTAAAATAAAAATTCCTTAACAAAACACTTCCTACTTTCCCGTGACATGTTTTCTTCTGCTGTGCGGCGGATTTTTTACCGGCGTTAAACACGCAGCTAGCTCCCCCTGCTGGTCAACTCAACCAACTTACCAACCTGTTTCTCAGCTTCTGCTCCAAATCTGATATTGTTATCGTTAGTGGATTTAGAATAAATGAACAATAATGAATGGAAACAAATAACAGATGCTCAGTGAAGGTAATGAATGTGTAAGCTTCAAGTAAAATTGTTTAAATGGTTGCTGGTGTAAAAAAATACAAATGTTTTATCCTTCTTGTCACATTAAAGCTTAACTGGAAATTTACAAAGCGTTTTCCTAATTGAGGCTACCAAGCCTGAAGTTGCCGGTGTGTTTCATGGCTTTTTAACATAGTTTATTTTTCTAATACAGCAGTAAATAATAAATTGGTATGCATTTTCATTTTTGCATTGTTTTTTCATCAAATAAAAGTTCTGAAGCAAAATTCAAGTTTCCTTTAATGGTCACTGTACAAAGAAACAATATTTTTTATTGCATCAACTTAGAATGTCTCTCATAGAGGAAGATAATATTGAACAAAAAGGTCACAGACACACACACACACACGTGCGCGCGCGCACACACACACACACACACACAGCAAGTACTTAAGGTGCTAACATATGCTGCAAATGTAAATGTTTATTTAACTAATTAATTTATATTCATACAGTAAAGCAACATAGTCGTTTTAAAGCACATTCTACACATTTTGCAAAGTCACTGGATTATAATCAAAAGCGTTTGAGTGATAATGTGCTCTTCTACCTGTAGAGGTTACATGATTTCTCATTGGCTTGAAGACAACTCAAACTATTTTTTGTGCCACAAAACGAAACAAGAGGAATTATTTTGCATTTACTTTAAAAACATGAATGTGTAGAACATTAAGAGAGTTCTGTATGTCAGATCCAACAGATTAAATGATAGATGTTTGTAGATTATCACTGTTTGTTCTAAAACTGATCTTAAATCATCCAACTGAACTCCATGGTGTAATCTCATTTATCACCACTGGAGGGCACTCACGTTGCGTCAAAGACACAGAAACATGTTCCTACATATCTAAGTCACTGAAAATACAGAGAAAACGCCTCTTTTATCCTAAAATCTGACCTCAGATCAGGTCAATCGTGTATTTTTTATTTTCTTACTTATTTTCAAGCAGATCAAAGTCTTTTCCTCTTTTAGCGCCCCCTGTTGAGATGTGTGTCTTTATGCTTTAAATCATTTCCTCTGAGAGCCTTGAAAGGATCAAAAACACCCGATCAGATTAAAAACAAGAATCAATAACCATTAATCAACAGCTAGCTGAATCCCATGCAGCTCTGACAAAAGGTCACACTCTCACCTGATTGTTCAGGCTCATTGATGACAATATACCCCCACATTGATCCCATCACTTCCTTTCCTCTGCTCCACATATGTGTTCTAGGAAAACTGAGTTATTTAGCAAGTTGTTTTTCAAAGAAATGTAAATTCTTTTTTACCCTGCAGTCTCATGTAATTGGATGAAAAGGGTTATTAACCTCAAATGTCTGAAACCATTACACGCTGTGAGGAATATCAGGAGGGATGAGTCATCGCAGTCAGACACACACAACCTCCTGACATCCATTCAGCAGCGTGAGGACTTTATTATGGTGGTTCATACGTAAAAGGCCCTGTTTATGCCCATCCAGTGTCTGTGCCTCGGAAATCACCTTCCAACGCGTGAATGCAGCAGGAAACACTTTGACTTAGTAAACACTATGGGTTTTAATTTGAGGAATAACGTTATCAGTAAGTGGCGGTGACTTTATGTTGTGTTCATTAGTCGTGAAAATGAAAATACTGCAGCAGGATTCAATTAAATAAGCTGGAAAAGTTGATCTGGACTGGAAAATGAGTTCTCAAAAAACCCATCCAAAACCGGCTCTTATTTAAATAAATAATAACAGCAGGATACTTCCTGTTTTAAAAAGTAAACATACACTTTTAATGCTCTTTCCTTGCTTTAGGAGACAGTGTTTAACATGAGATCAGATGGCCTAAATCAGGCATGTCCAAAGTGCAGCCCGGGGGCCCTCAGCTGCATTTTAAGAATGATAACTTTTAGTCCTCCTGCAGGGTTTTGATGCTTTCTGACATTTTTATGTTTAGATATTTACTAACATGAGACCCAACAAACCAAAAATACAGATAAATTAATATCTTTTTTAATCCAAAATTTTCCATCAAATCAAAGTATTTCATTTTTATTGATAAAATTCAAAAGATATTGGGATAATGTATCCAACATACAATGTTGTACAATGTGTTGTATTGTCAAAGATTCTGTTCAATAAAATATTGCATTTATAATGAATTTGTGAGCAGAACAAATAAATAAAATCATCTTTTTCTTGTTATTTTCCAAGAAATCGTACAACTTTTGTGGCCCTCAAGGACTTTACACTTGATGATTTCGGTCCTCGTGTTGAAAAGTTTGGCTTAAATGTTTGAGATCTAAAAAAACAGATGGCAGATCTGTTACTTAAAGACATACAATCCTCCTTTTACATATTTTCCTGAAGTCTTAATGAGACATCTGTGGTCAAAATAGTAGAGAATTAACAGCAGCAAGACCCTCAGCTCTGTCCTCTGCAGCTGATTTTAGTGAGAGCCTTGCCTCTCCTCCATCACTCTGATGGAGATCGCTTTTGTTTCTTCTGAAGGTGATTTCATTAACAAAAACAGCAGCATCTAGTCTGATGTTTAAAACAATCTAGACATTGTTTTATTTACCTAAATGTCATCTGACAAATAGATGACATGATTTTTTTTCAAATTCCAATAAAGAAAAAAGTGAATACAATAATATTTTCTATTGCATGACCAAGCACTGGTTGAACATCTTCTTAAAGTTAAATGGTCTGATCAGTTAATAGCAAAGAAAAAAAAAGTAAGAGAGATAAAAAAAATACAGTTTTAACCGCCTACCTTCAAAGTGCAGAATAATTTAAAATCAAAGTCAAATGAAGAGAAAAATATAAAGGAGGGTCTGAATTCTCCTTTACTTTGAACTGAAGGAATCACACTTTCCCTGGCTGCAAAAATCAAAACGCTGGCTAAGATATTTCACTGGATCAAAAAAGAAGGAAAAGTGTTACTTTTTCAGAGTTTTTGAGTTCGTCACAACTTCCCAAATAAGTTATTAAGGACAAAGAAAGTGACACTTTAAAAGTTAAATCCCCTGTAGAGGTGCTTTGGACTCATTTTCCTTACTCACAGGCTCAGTTATATTTCACTTATAGGTTTTCTTTCTGAACACCTTTAATTAAAATCTTCAGCAGATTCATCCAACCAACTCCCTCCTCTTGCTCAGTGAAAAACACGTTATCTCTGTTCCTGAACAGGTTGCTGCTGCACCAGACCCAGATAAGAGGAGAAACTCTGATCCTAAAAATCTCAACCTGAACCCGAAGCCTTGCTTCCTCTCCAATCTTTCTTTATAGTTCAGGCCCCAGGTGATGACTGTCATTCTAAAAAAATAATCGTACTCTCTAGTATTGTTTTTTGCAGATGGATGCTGGCAGATAATGCATTCCAGTGTGCAGAAAGAGAGGGAGTTCTCTCCACCGTGGAGCGCAGGTTTGTTGCCACAGGGCAGCGCGGTGGAAAACTGGGCAAAGCTTCCCAAAGAACAGATGGTCTGAGGAAAACATCAGAGACACAACGATCTGCAGGTAAGAGAAGCTGAGTAAAACAGCAGGTTAGAGCCATCAGGTGTGTGCTGTCAACACGAGAGAGAGAAAAAACAGCATCGTTTAGGTGAGGAAAATAAAGAAGCTGTTAAAAACAGGCTACTGAAAGCAATAGCTTTATAGATAAATATAGACATGTACTTTATTAACGCCTTATAGTAAATGTAAGTGTTACAGTAGCAGCATCACAAGTTAAAAACAGACACATGGGAACATTTTTTATTAAAATATTATTCAATTTGATGATGAATTTTAATGGAAGTGAAAATGATTTATTATAAATGTGATTTGATTTCATCTAGGTTCATTTTATTAGAAACTGAAAAGGTCACGAACAATTAATGTCTCACTTTTCATCCATAACTGTTTGAAGCAGTTTGATAAATTGAACTGAGTTCCGACCAAACTGATGAGCTAAACGGCGTCAGAGCGGGCTTCAGGCTAAAGTGGTGTCCTAAAAATGACCCAAGTCTCTAAATTCTAATGGCAGTTAATGCTCTTTTTAAACCTTAACTCTAATGGTAGGTTTTAAATTCTATGATTATTTCTGCTGAAATGTTATGATGGTCCTCCAGAAAAAGCCCCAGGCTGCACTAGCAGTTAGCTAATGGCTAATTGCCCTTCAAATAACCAAAGATTTCTAAGTAAATATTGCAAACTGAAAAAAATAAAGCAGTTTATAAGATTGTGTTAGCATGTGTGACATTTTTAAGGTTAAACATGCTTTAAGTAATTCAGTCGACCCGGCTTGAATTAGCTGTTAGCTCGTGAATCTGGTCATCAGTATTCCTCCAACCTGAGGTTGTAAATTAGGAAACATTTCTACAGAAACCCACTAAAAAACAACTTTTTAAAGCTCTTTAGGCCATGCTTGCCACACAGATGGAGGAGCGTGTCAGTAGCGTGTTTTAAGCTTGTGGATCAGTGCAGGATCCTAACGTGGTTTGTTTGATTGGCAGAGCATGCCAGGTCTGGAGACAGAGGAGGCTAATCACGGACCGGAGAACACCGACTCACCCTGCAATCTGTGACCCGACTGGGTGACGAGTGTCACACCACAATCCTTCAGCTAAAAGCTACTGAACGCTGCACCAGTGTGGAGCTGCAACACAAACACATGCACAGACAGTTTCATGGGGCTCAAGCTTGACTATGAAAATGCAGATTCAAGCAAAAATATATTATTTATAACTATTAGAGATGCACCAATTCTGGTTTTAGGTGCTGATACTGACCCCTAAGCTCCTAACTTTCTGTTATTTTTTTAGTTGATGTGATTGTGTGCCAACAAATAAAAAGATTTGATAAAAATGCTTTTTTGGATTGAAATAATAAGATGTATTCATTTTATACAACAATGCATGAAAGTTGGTAAATGAAGCCAATGTCAAAGTGAAAATCAGAGCTGACTGCATGGTCTGGCTGCAGGACTTGAATATAAAGAATCCGTTTGAGAAGCTGCACACAGCAGAGTGAGAAGACTGTGGAGATTAAGACTTAACAACAGTTGTTTTAAGAGAAATTGCCTCATTTTACAGCTGTCACTGCAGGAGTTGAGCCCTGCAGATCTAAGTCACCTAATGTTCTCACTAATGCTGTTACAAGTGGAAAAGTGCTGCAGTTTCACAAAGTCCTTCCCCCAAGTTTGACCTTTTACTTTAACATCCTAACATTCATTTAGAAACTTCTTTTATATTCAGATTTATTTTTAAGACCAACCCCTCTTAGTGTCTCTATAAATCTGAAAGAGCTCACTAAAACGGATTCTACAAATTATATTTAACATGTGTACTCAGCTAAGTTTTCCTAAACAGCTAGTTATATATAAATTCTATTTTATTGTATCTAAAATGGAAAACCTTGTGTTAGAGGAGAACTCATGACCAGCATCTTCTCATTTCTAAATTTACATCTTTGAACAAAAATGTCTTCAAAATTTCAGTCTTCAAATTAGAGATAGATTCATCAGGTTTTGATGGTAAATATTAATTATTTACAGACTTTAGTAAATCATATTTAGTTGATGGTAAACCTGGAAACCAAAGACATGTTTGATGTTCTTCATCTGAAAAAACGTCTCTATTTTTGCTTCTTCTTCTCAAACTGAGACTCCAACATTCAAACTGATTTAATAATTTACAAAAAAATTAAATTGTTTAAATTTATTGGAGGATCTAATTATATTTTATTATCAATAATATATTTGCTTGATTTTTCTGGGGAAAACTTCTAATCTTCATGTGGCCTTTATTCCAATCATGGATCCACTGTGATTTTGTCCAAAGCTGCAAGAAAACAAAACAAAACAAATAAAGGTTGACAGTCGTGTTTTTCTTTCCTCTGACCTGCTGAGTCCACTAACGGCCAAAGCAGGAAGGTGGTGAGATGTGGAAGATCGCTGAAAAAAGAACATGTGAATCACAGCGTTGCTGCAGACTCCTTCCCACTCCCTCACTCTGTGTTTTCTACAAGAAATCACCATTCTGGATTTGACTGAATTACCTTAAAACGTGCCTACTATAACGAATCACCTGAAACCTGGAGCTCACACACGCACACACACACACACACACGCACGTGCACACGCACACACACTCACAACCACATGCCGTTTATTACTGGAAGGTTACATAATGCAGCAGTAGGTTCTGCTGTCATACCAAACAGCTCCTCTGCAAATAAATAAAGAAATAAAAACACGAGGAGGTAGAGGAAACAGCAGAAGAGCACAGAGCCTCTCAGAGACACCAGCCTCACTCCAGGAGGCAAAATCTAATAAAACCTCATTTGCTGCTAACATGTTCACTAATAAAGGTTATACAGTATGTGTGAATGGTTTAATGTGCTAAAAATGAACAGAAATGCTCCTGTTTTTGCAGCTTTTAAGCATTTTTAATGTATAAGGCAGCCATGTTGGATTTAAGTTCTGTCCTATTGGAGAAATCTCTACCTGGAGCTCTAACTTCAGGAGATGTTTCAGTTTATTTATCACAACTGGTCACTGGTTAAATGTAATCCAATCAGAATTCTGTTCAAATGGTTATAAAACAAAACAAAGACAAAATCTGTTATAGTAAATAAACCATGAGCACAAGACTGGGAGATGGGAGTCTGGCAGGTGATGACAAAAATAAACTTTTACTAGAAAAAAAGCTTTTTTGATTTGAGTAAATTGAGCTAAAAAATCATCCTGATCTTCTTTTGCTGCCATGTAATCTGGAACGGAAGAAGAACATCAACATGTCTCTTTCTCTTTGTGTGTGTGTGTGTGTGTGTGTGTGTGTGTGTGTGTGTGTGTGTGTGTGTGTGTGTGTGTGTGTGTGTGTGTGTGTGTGTGTGTGTGTGTGTGTGTGTGTGTTTTAATCTGAAGGTGTGATCATAAAAACTTCTGGAGAAACAGAGATTAGTTCTGATGGGATTGACGAGCTAACGGCCAGTGCATTGTTGTCATCCTGTAACAATTCCAATCTCAAAGATGTCATAGTACTTCATGAAAACTATTACAAATTTGTCAATTTTGCATGACGCCAGTATTCCAGTAGAAATATAAAATTATTTCCAGAATTTCCCAAGCTGCATCAGGAGCACTTTCTGTTGCTGATTTCTTGTGTTTGCAAAAAATCTCTAGATTTAATATGTTCATGTACTTAGCAGATGCTTTTTTTCAAAGCAACTACACAAATAGGATACTAATTAGGTTATTTTAATGCAGACATATAATATTTGGTAAGTCTTATTTACCTTTTCCTTGACATGTTTCGACCCACTGCTCAGGTCTTCATCAGAAGTGTCACTGATGTTTTACGTGACGCGTCTTTATCAGCCATTCGTCCATCAAGCGGAACAGGAAAACCTAAAATCAGCCATCTCAGACCACTGCAAGCGCAATAACCACATCATGGACTGGGAGCACGGGAAAATCATTCACACGGAAAACAACAGGTACAGATGTTGGATCAGGGAGGCAATCGAAATAAGGAAACGGGAAAAGTGGACCATCAACTGGGATGAGGGGGGCCTACCAGCTGTCCCACACCTGGGATTCCCTTCTCCAGAAACCAACTGGCGGAGGTGGGCGTGACCGACCCAGCAGACCTGACAGATCTGGGTCGGTCACGCCCATCGGACGAACAGCTGATAAAGACGCGTCACGTAAACATCAGTGACACTTCTGATGAAGACCTGAGCAGTGGGTCGAAACATGTCAAGCAAAAGGTAAATAAGACTTACCAAATATTATATGTCTGCATTAAAAGAACCTTAATTAGTAACGTAAAAAGAAGACATGATGAACTTCATAAAATAATAAATATACACAAATAAGAATTACCCTAGCAGGCATGTTGGGATCTGTGGGGGAAACCAGAGTACCCGGAGGAATTCACGCTTTTATCACATCTCGCCTGGATTACGCAAATTCGCTCCTTATTGGTACCCCCGCTTCAGCCGTAAACTGGCTACAGATGGTGCAAAATGCTGCTGCGAGGTTCTTAACAAACACAGACGTATCCATATCACCCCCGTTCTGGCGCGACTCCACTGGCTACCTGTGCTTTTTAGGGTGCGTTTTACAGTAAGCTCCTTCTCTTTGTTTTTAAAGCCCTTGCACCATCTTGCTTGTCTGAGCTGCTTGCCCCCTGCTTGCTACTTCGTACATGTACATTGAACTACAAACCAAGAGGGGAGAAAGCTTTCGTACACATGGCCCCAGTCCTCTGGAATGCACTGCTCATTACCATCCGTCAGTCGTCGTCCACCAGTCTTCAAATCTCGCTTAAAGACCCACTACTATGAGCTGGCTTTTAGATAGAAACTCTTTTAGTTGGTTCTTATCTTAATGTTTTTAGGGTTTTTAAACTGAGTTTATTGATGTTTTATTGTATTTATTGGGTGTTTTATTGTGTTTTTATGAGATCTATTGGGTGGTTTTAATTCGTGTTGTGCAGCGCTTTGGTCAGCTGACACGCTGTGTGTAAATGCACTTCTATAAATAAAGTGGTATGGTATGGTAAACACATGCATGCATGGGGAGAACATGCTAACTACATGCATAAAGGTTAGAGCTGGGAATTGAACCTACAACCTTCCTGCTGTGAGGCAGCAGTGCTAACAACTGCGCCACTGTGCAAGATAATCAACCCTATAAATCAAAATGTACAGCAGCTGTGGAGAAGTTCATACGTTTTAGTTTGTATAAAACTTTGGAGCTGATTTAAATCATCCTCTATGGTTTTGGCCCTGACCAGAACTAATCTCTGCTTCATTAAACTGAGGCTGTTCAAAGAGTCATCACTACAGCTAAGAGCTTTCCAGGGAAATCTGAATCATCAATTGAACGATGTACAAAGACAGCAGGAGAAATGGTGGTAACAAGTTATGAGCCTTCAAACGCACTGATCCTCACTATGTTTTCACTTTGTGTTGTTGCACATTGTGAATGACTATATATCTACATAGAAGGAAAGCACACTTCTTTCCTGCATGCATATTTGTTTCCAAATATTCATTTAAAAAATGGTGAGGTGTGTTAGTACCATTCATTTAAATAGAGGGGGCGGGGCTTAAAATGTGTACTGCAGACAGCCACTAGGGGGCATTTTTGATGACTTTCGAATTAAAACTTGTTCCTGCGTCTAGTTTTTATGTTTGAAGATGCAAAAATGCAGTCTTTTAAACACATTTATATTATTGACAATCTAATGTTAATTAGATCTTTTGGCATTGACATTTTGAAATCAGTCACTGGTCTTGCTAAGAATTGCTCATTAGACACAAAATTTAAACAAAAACACTTTATTTATAGCATAGGATAAAACTGGAGAGATGTCAGGACTCTAGCTGCAGCATTTTGATTTAACTGTAGGGTTTTTAATGAGGATTTTGGACTATAATGGTCAGGAAATGAATGTTTGGACAAGTTTTTCAACATCCCTATTAGAAAGAATGCTTCTAATGTTATAAATGATGTGACGATGGACTCGTCTTTGTTGTGCAGGTCAAAAGAAAGGTCAAGAATTTAAACATGACTTGAAATAAACATACCTGCACATACAATAATGCAGTAATCCCAGAAACAGCTTTTCAGCAACAGAATGCTGTTCCACATGCATACTAATAGTACCTTCTCTGAGAGTGAATCATTTCTGGGGGCATTAATTATCACTAAATCCACATCAGTCAAAACATTACCTGCTGGCAGTGGGACAAGACGTCAAATCACTGAGCATATCTAATGACGGATGAGTTTACAGCTGAGTCTGAGGATGTTTACGCTGCTCCCAACACTTCAGAGCCGTTAATATGTAAAAATGAGACGCAAAATGAATCTGGCATCTGCGTCACTCAGGGGTCACATGTGTAACGAAGATATTCAACATGTCGCGTGACAATTAGCTCTTTGGATTTATCTTCAGGGAAATGGTTGTAGTCCCAATAAAAAAACAGCTGAAATGATTGGGAAAGTTAGTTTGTGTTGTTTCATGATTTGTGTCAAACTGTTAATCAGACAGGACGTGTTTCTCATCAGGTGTGATGACATTAACAGACAGGAAGTTGGACGCAGAGTGAGAGGATGTTGGGTATTATAACAGAAAGTGAATTTTATATTCAGACCTCCTTAGGCCACAAAATAACACCCTGAGATTGGATCAAAAAGTCTTTGACAGCTTGTTGTGGGAAATAAAGGTTGTGAGACATTGCCATCAGGGGACAAATGTGCTCTTTTTAGCTTTTCTGTCCTTTTGTTCTTGTTTGGACGTTCAGGATTTGTCCTGCATGTATATTTCATGCAGGACAAACAGTGAACAGTGCAACTATCTAAACCAATGTAGCATTGAGTTCAGATATTTTGGTGATTTTGGTTGGATTTAACATTTTCAAACTGAAAGTAAATGATATCTGCTGTTGTTCCTTCTAAATGGCTACAGTTGCTGTCCAACATAGTCAGTGCAGCGCTGTGAGAAAAGTATTTGCCCCTACAGATTTATTTCATTTGCTTTTCTGTCAATTAAATGTTTCAAATCAAAAAAAGGCTCTCAATTTACCGGTCGATCTACGTCCCAATCCTCACCTATGGTCATGAGCTTTGGGTAGTGACCGAAAGAACGAGATCGCGGATACAGGCGGCCGAAATGAGTTTTCTCCGTAGGGTGGCCGGGCTCAGCCGTAGGGATAGGGTAAGAAACTCATCCTGGAGAGACTCGGAGTAGAGTCGCTACTCCTCCACATTGAAAGGAGCCAGTTGAGGTGGTTCGGGCATCTGGTAAGGATGCCTCCTGGACGCCTCCCTCAGGAGGTGTTCTGGGCATGTCCTGCCGGCAGGAGGCCCGCGGGTCGACCCAGGACAAGCTGGAGGAAATACATCTTCAGGTTGGCCTGGGAACGCCTGGGCGTCCCAGCTGAGGAGCTGGTGGACTTGGTCGGGGAGAGGATGGCCTGGGATACCCGACTTGGGATGCTGCCCCCGCGACCCGGACCCGGATAAGCAGAGGAAGGCGAGGCGAGGCGATATCAAAAAACAAATGTCAGCATCAGACAAAGATACCCTAAATAAATACAAACTGCCATTTAAAAACAATGATTTCATCATGACATCATCAGACCAGCAGTCAGACATGGTGGTGGTAGTGTGATGGTCTGGAGCTGCTCTGCCTAATGGAGCCATGAATTCCACTATCTACAAAATCCTGAAGGAGAATGACCTTTGACCTTAAACAGGTCGTTCGTGTTGGAAAACCCTCAAATGTGGCAGAAATGAAACAATTCTGTAAAGTAGAACGAGACAAAGCTCCTCCACAGCGTGGTGTTGCGTCTAAGAAGTCGTTAGATTTAGAGATCAGTTCCTTCTTCACATGAGTCCAGTTCTTTTTTTTGAAAACAGCATTTTATATTTACTCATTATTTTTGCTATAATATTGAAATCTCTTTGCTGATCTTTGTGACAAAAAAAGTAAAAACAGACTCCCTCACAAAGTGTTTCTCTGTAATATTTGTGTTGAAATTAGACCAAATGATGCAGGAAAATATGGCAGCAGGCAGGTATTATTCAAGGTATTCAATAAAAGAACAAACTAAATGATTTGTGTTGATTAAGTGAAAACGTTCAAATCTGGACTGTTCAAATTAAACATGACCTTTTCAGTCATGAGGGGGCGTGGCTTTGATGACGTCACAATATGACTATTGCATGTTGTTAAGGGTTGTATGATGACCCACCACAGCAAGTTTCATCATTCCATGATTTTTAATGACCAATTTATAGCAACTTGTATTTTTTGGGCGAGTCGCCCGACTTTGAGGCCTGGCCCCGCCCCCTGAACATGAATGAAAACTCACAATTTTCAAAACTTAAGCTTCCCCATGCCTTATGAGCAAAATCACCAAAAATTAAGTTGATCAATCAAAATCTCTAGCTGGAGTATGAACAGCTGCGGACCCTCCATACAGCCAAAACGAGCCTAAAATGGCTTGTTTGACCCAAAATGGCCGACTTCTTGTTCGATATAAACCATGATGGTAAGAGACTTTTTCGTGCGTCTTGGTATGTTCTACAAGTGTACTAAATTTCATAACTTTACTGTAAAAAAAGGTCAATGGGGAGGGTGATTTTTAAATTTTCTAGGAAGCGCTGTTGAGCCAATTGTTTTGCAACTTTTGCGATGCCCTTAAAATATTTTCACCAGGTTCTACAAATCCCCCAAATTTGGTGAGTTTTTGAATATGTTAAGGCCTCCAACTAGTCAATTTATTTTTGCCGGGAGAAAGAAAAATAAACGGAGGAATTACCAGAGGCCTTCGCAGCGCTTTCGCTGCTCGGGCCTAACTAAACGGAGACTGATACAAACTATTAAATAAATACTGGGAGCAGAGCAGGAATAACGTAAAATAAACTGAAATAATAAGACAAAACCTAAACTAACAGGAAACAATACATTACACCAACAATCTCACCTCTAAGCCACTTTAAATAAAAGTATAATTGTGAAATACATTTATATTGTCACAAATAAATGTGTTAGAAGCTAATAGCTATTAATATTTGTAAAATAACAGTAAACATTTGGTTCATCTACAACTTGAACAGCTGCTGAGTCATTTCTATACTTTTGTTTTTTATTTCTCATCTGCACACAATAAAGAGGATGATCCACTGACTGCACCCTAAAAGCAATCAAAAGGAAATGTTTGTGACGTGTCTTTCGTCAGAGCTGCGTAACTCCCTGCTCATTTGTAATAATTACGACTGCGTGTAATATCAAGTGTTCCTCCAGGTTATGGAGCCATATTAAAAAAATGTTTCCCTGCTTGTTGTAGAGGACACCGGTTTCCAGAGGCGGTGTTTATTTGTGCTTTCATGCAACAGGTAAACACTCAAAGCAACGTCTGCACGCCACTGATGTTTAATGACGCTGACCCCGCAGATGACCTTTACCTGGGGTTTCATGTTTTTTGTGGCGAGGTGAGAACAGAGCTCAACAAAGCGTCTGAATCCTCCTCCACTTCCTGCGCCAAATTCTCTACATCTCCGTTTGTGTTTCATCTCTCAGCAGCCAGATTTCTTCTCGAGCCTCCACACAACTCCCTCTCAGGGGGTGAACACGAACGCGCACGTCTCTGCAGCAAACGCTGGCATTCGTGCAGCTTCAGACAAATCCCAGTCCAACAGACTTCCAGCAGATGCTGCTCATTTTAAATAGATTTAAATAGAATGTAATGCAAAATGAGCGATGCATATCTGTCAGGCAGGGTTTACTCATAAGCATTTACGTGTTTGCTTCACTGTGACGAGCGTGCAGCTCTTTGTGTCGCTGGCATTTTGCAGCCAGGTAAATATTCCCAGGCAGCGCGTCTGACACAGCTGCACATCTTATATAACTGAGCCTGGAGAGCTAACAGATGTATACGCTTCTCTGCAACAGGTACGCTCACCTTCACAGTGGCAGCAGAGACGATCCCAGATCACCGAGTATGAATAATGCAAGAGGCACATAAACAAGTTCAGAGAGGACCATGACGAATGTCTTCTCTTGTTGGAATAAAAACAATAAATTCAAGTGCAGATCAGTGGATCGCTGAACTGAAGCAGTTTATTCTGTAGTCATCTGAAGTCCTCTGAGTAAAAACCTCCACATCCATCATCGCCTCTCAATAAACACCACTTAATAAATGACTGTCGGGCTTTTATTATGTATTTTCAATTCTAATAAATGACCTAACATGAAAACATAAACAAAACTCCACAGATGCAAACAGGACACAGCTGTTATACTAGTGCAGGAAACACAACATGAAACTTAAACATTAAAAAATGACAGAAATTCACTTGTTCATTAACACATTAAACTGATAACTTTCAGAAATTGTTGGCCGTTTTGACATTTGTTTACTACCTTGTAGACCGTTTCCTGAACAGCATGTGTTCAGAGAAATAGCTTTTACCTTCAGGACTGAAGGATTACTTGTCCAAATGCAACACGTGTTGCTGCATCTTTAAACAACACCAAATTCCACGTGGTTAGTGGAGAGGTATGTAACCTTTAGGACTGAAAGAGACATTTTTACCACCTCTCCTGACAAAGACAATTTATATAAAACCTGAATATTAGCTGATCCTTAGAATTAAGATTAAAAAGATTTATTAAATACATTTGCTCTATTCTGAATGCAGTACACTGTATTTTTTGTTCTGATGTGATGTTTTATAGTTTTTATTTGTACATATTGCACTTGACTTTATTAGTCACAAAGGAAATGATGTGCTTTATTGGTCAGAACAACTTCAGATCTTCCTGTTTTATAGAAAATGAGTAAATAAGTTCTCCACTTATGGATAAAAAGTTAAGTTACCCCTACATCTTCATAAAAACAATAAATTGTTATTTATGACTTAAATGTTCTCAGAAGACTGCAGACTTTTCTTTCATCATCAGGTTTTTAAATATACTGTTTGGTATAAAAAAAGCTTTATTTTACAGTGTTTCATTTTCATGCCTTTAAATTTTTAAGCTTAAGTTTGTTGAAAACAATGTTTTTCTGGTGGATTTTGTGAGAACTTTCCCTACATTTCAGATAAATGCAAAAAAAAAAAACCTAAATGTTTCAGACATGCAGGCCAACCTTTTAGTATCACTGTCATTCTGCTGTGGAAATTTCATGGACTTACTGCAGAAACCTGTACATGAAAACTGCTAAAAGTACCCTCTATTATTATTTGAAATGAAGTTTAAGGTCAATGAGCCACTTCATGGGGGCTGAAGAGCCACATGTGGCTCCAGAGCCTCAGGTTGCAGACCTGAAATTTTCCAAGCCAGTGCGCTGGTTTATAAAATACAATGTGCATGAAATGCTGCAGGGTTAAGAAGACTGGGGCTGTTTAAAGACAACATTGAAATCTTGTGATGTGAAATGAATGTAGAGGCAATAAAAGCATGCTTTATACGGCAATTACATGAAATCACTGTGACCTGTTAGACCGATTTACTGTAGTAAAAACAAGAGTGCACGAAGCTGTGACTAGAAAATATAATAATAGAAAGTTTCTGCACATTTTTATTTAGTGTAAACCCTCTGTGCTGAACAGGCGCTGCAGAGAAAAGTTATGTAAAGAAAAAGAACAAAGTGTGATATGAAACAAGCTCAAGAGAGAGAAGAAGTAAGAAATCAACACACACACACACACACACACACACACACACATCAACACACACACACACACACACACACACACACACACACACACACACACACACACACACACACTGCTCTCTCTCTCTGAGTATGGAGATAGGCCGGTCCTCTCAGTGATGTCAGCTCTCTCCTGTGAGAACACTCATTCCCCCCGCAGCGCAGCGCCTCCTGATCCTCTCCAAAGACGAGCAGCTCCCCGAAGCGCGTCTTTACGCACGCCAACGTGACATCAGAGGAGCGCCTTTGCTCGATGGATTGCAGAATCTTCAGCACTTGATAGCTCACAGAAGGATCTTCCAGGGAGCACAGTAAACATTCCAGAGGATCCGTTCCTTCCGCTCCTGTTTTATCTGGGATTCTCTCCGCTGACCAGGAGCGTTACGCGCAAACCCAGATTCCTCTTCAGCGACGCAGCACTCAGCCGTGGCAGTTTCTGGAAAAAGAAGAGGACGCCAAACACCAAAGATGATACACAAGAACAGGTTTGAGTCAGGATGGATTTAACCCGGTTAAATCTGCTGCTGGAAAACGTCTCCAGTGATGAAAACGCCACGGACGCGCCGCTCTCTCTGCCCTACACGCAGGCTGCCGCGGCTCTCATCATCCTTGTGGTTACTGTGATCATTTCTGTGACTATCGTAGGGAACGTGTTGGTGATTGTAGCGGTGCTCACGAGCCGGGCTCTCCGTGCGCCCCAGAACCTGTTCCTGGTGTCTCTGGCCTCAGCGGACATCCTGGTGGCCACGCTGGTCATCCCCTTCTCTTTAGTCAACGAGGTGATGGGTTACTGGTACTTTGGAAGTACTTGGTGCGCCTTCTATTTGGCCCTGGATGTTTTATTCTGCACCTCATCCATCGTGCACCTGTGCGCCATCAGTTTGGACCGCTACTGGTCCGTGACAAAGGCGGTGAGCTACAACCTGAAGCGAACCCCGAAGCGCATCAAGTCCATGATCTCAGTGGTGTGGGTCATCTCTGCGATCATCTCCTTCCCTCCTCTCCTCATGACCAAACACAACGAGTGGGAGTGCGAGCTGAACGATGAGACCTGGTACATCCTCTCCTCCTGCCTGGTCTCCTTCTTCGCTCCGGGTCTCATCATGATTCTGGTTTACTGTAAGATCTACAAAGTGGCCAAGCAGCGCTCCTCCACCGTGTTCGTGGCCAAGAACGGGCTGGAGAGAGAGCCGTCCCAGTCGGAGACCTGCTTCGTGAGGAAGGACCGCTTCGAGGCGGAGAGCCCCAGCAGCCAGAGCTCCGGCAGCCAGCAGCAGAGGCAGGGGGAGCTGGACGACATCGACCTGGAGGAGAGCTGCTACTCCTCGGACACGAAGCCCCGCCCCCACCGCTTCACCAAACGCAGGAAGGAGGAGGGTTCGGACTGCTGCCCGCCGCAGAGCTGCCGCCTCTCCTGGGCTTCGGCCCGGGTCGTCCAGCCGGAGCAGAAGAACCCGAGCGAGCGGCAGCAGCTGGCCGCGGCCAACAAAACCAAAGTGGCGCAGATGCGCGAGAAGCGCTTCACCTTCGTGCTGGCGGTGGTGATGGGGGTGTTCGTGCTCTGCTGGTTCCCCTTCTTCTTCACCTACAGCCTCCACGCTGTGTGCAGGGACAGCTGCCACATCCCACACGCGCTTTTCAAACTTTTCTTTTGGATCGGATACTGCAACAGCTCCGTGAACCCCATCATCTACACCATCTTCAACAGGGACTTCAGGAAAGCCTTCAAGAAAATCATCTGCAGGACTTCAAAGAGGACGTGATGATCAGAGGCTCTGGGGCCCCGGATGGAGAGTTATACATTCAGAAACAACAGCTGAACTTCATCACTTAGTGATAGGAGGAAATATATATTTAGAACCTGAATAAATCTGAATATTTAGACTTAATTTACCTTAACATAAATCTGAATAAATCAAATGACAACTAAGCAAACTAAATGTATTTGGTTAAATCTACAAATAAAAAAATGAACACAAGCGTACATTTTTAATCAAACATAAATGTATAAGTTACTCAGAAACAAATCTAAATATAATACATTATATCTAAATATTCTGAATCAAGTCTAAAGATACAATTAGTTCATGCATCCATTCAATTAATAAATATACAATCTTAAATCTGAATAATATGCACAGTAACGATAGATGTATCCTACCAAAATAAAAGCACGGTGAAGAGGCCTGGATCTTGGATCATTTATAAAGGTGAATCCAGACAGAAACTTTAAACATTCTTCCATTAACTCTTAAAATCAGACTATCAAAGTGACTCTTGAGATGTCAGATAGGAGCTCTCGTCGCCCTGCTTTTATTTTGGTAGGCTGTTTTACAACAATCTGAACTTGCTTTGCGTGAAATGCCAAAGCTAAAATGAGATTTCAACATTTAGACTCAACTTTATGTTGATATGTAGACATGACTCTAAATATTTAGATTAACCTTCAAATGTTTGATCCTACGTATTTAGTTTATGTTTTTCTGTTTAAACATTTCAGGATAACATTGATTTCCTAAATAATTGTGATTTAAAAAGTGACTTAAAAATGTCACACCCCATTTCTGTCATTGTGAGTTAAAAGCTGTTAACTGGATATATGACTTTACAATCGGCGCCCCCTACAGGTGTAGTTTTTCATCACTCATTAGTAGAGACTGGATGGGTGTTACTGTGACTCACTGGCCTGGTGTTCTGCCTCCACATCATTTTAACGTAATAATGAAAGAAGATTTCTGTATCGTGTTCACGTTTGACTGTCTCTGAATAAAACATCTGAATATTTATTCTTCATAACAGCTACGTTATGGCTAATTGTTTACCCCGCTGGATTCAAAGAGCTATCCCTGTTTGGATCACAGATATTTTAGGGTCAAACTGAGCTAGAGTAACAGGCAGTGCTTTCTGTAATCAACAATAAAAGAATTACTGGTAATAATCAGGCTAGGGTTGATCAAAAAGAGTGTTATGGTTAAGAGGTTACAGCATGGAGGTTGAAATAATGCTACGACTTCAGCTAATTCATAAATATAGCAGCTCTTTTTTGCCTCTCCTCCATTTCTTCCTCTGTAAGAGCCGTTTCTCACACCTCCACCATCACTGGGCCTCACACCAGAACAATGGCCAAAACCTGAGGATTAAATCTAAGAGGGTTCATTTTCACATCTCGTGTCCTCTGCAGTGCAATATGTGAAACTCCTGTTTCTAAGGCCCCCACCTCTTTAACAGAACTTACAAAATCCTGCTGTATTTAATCTAGTTTATCTAGGAGGGGGGGGTCAAAGAATCCCAAGCAGCAAGTGCCAATTTTATTTAATTTAATTGCCAATAACTAGTTTTGATTATTAGTTCATGTTCTGGGCTTTAAACTGTTAAAACATCTTAACTGTTTCTGTATTAGAGTATCTGCTTTGTGGAATAAATGATGAACATTATGTAAATCAAAAGTATTTAAACTGATGATAGAGATACACTCAGGCAGCCATGTTTCCACCTCAGTTATTTATGGTGAATCTTTGGACCTGCATTCCAGTTTAAAAGGCTTTGGTTCAAAAATAGATCTAACTTATACAAGTCGAGGTTCAGTCTCTGCCTTTAAGACTGATCCATCACTTTCACCTACAGAAACGATTCACAGCACGGCAAAAACTGTTCTGCGTAAATAAAAAAGTCATTTATGTAAAAAAACTTGGGCTGACGTGGTCAAATGCATGGTTCTATTTAAACCATTTTTCAGACTTTGTTTGGGGAAATATACGTCTGATCTATCGTGAAAAAGTCCCGAGTGTCTCTGGGAAAAGGAAGACTGACCATTTCCATCAGTTTATTGTCTACATGGGGGGTTAGTGAGGGAAAATAAACTATTTAAATCGGCTTGAGGACGTCTTCAAAGCTTTCCTGCAGCTCAGTGGCGCCTCGCCAAAAATAATCTCTTCATCTGAGTCGTGCCGTACCCTCAAAGAAATTTATAAAAAGGTTTTTTGTTGTTCAAATATCAGCTGGTTGCACATTTCCTTTCCTCTCTCCAGGTGCGTTTTCTATAACATTTTTTTAAATCAGATAGTGAGAGGGCTGTTTGGCCAGTGTGATGGAGGGAAACTGGATCTCTAAGGGTTTCATGAACTCTTGAAACAAATGAAATCTGGGCCAAGACGCACTCAGAAGACAGAGTCAAATTAGCATCTCCGACTCCTCCTGGCAGGAAACCAAAGGTGTTTAATTGTCTGTAACTTATTGAGACTTCTTTTTTTGTTGTTGCGTTGTCACCTGATTTCTCCAGAGGACACAGTTACCAATTCACGCTTCATTACCCGGGGTGGAAATGTTTTACGTGGACGCTCATTTGTAATTTCCTTGCCAATCGTACTCTGATTAGCATCCAACAAGACACGCGGCTCCCCGGCTGGCTCTTCCATCCCAGTTCAATTGTCTTCCTAATCAGTAATCTAATCACATTTTATATTGTTGTCATTTTGCTTTGGTGTCAGAAACAAGCGCCTCATAAGACAGGAGAAAGATTCCCCACAGTCCTTTTGCTGCTCATCAGATAAACGCTCAGATAATTACATTATCATTCAGCATAACTTAGCTGTTGTTTGTGTTTTATTGGATTGCAGCCTTTCATTCTTCTAGCTAATATTCTAGAGAGTGAATAAAGTTTGAGAGTAGCTCACGGAGAAGAGAAAAGCCTCCCTGAGAGCTGCACCACCTGAACATTATTAAGCCGTAAGGTGAAAAGAAAGTGGCGTTATAGATGTTTAGGGTCAGCGGTGTGAACGAGCCTATTTGTAGTCCGAACACTTAGAAAAGAAGTGGTTATGGATGCTTCAAGATGGGCAAAGAGATGGACGGAGGGATGAAAGAAAGGCTTTCTACGTCTCCTCCATTACATTGTCACCCACCTGCAGCATCTGCAGGTAATTGCTTTTTTCATCCATCTCCGAAGAGATAAGAGCTGACGGAGAAACAAGGCCAAAACTCACATTCATCCCGAAGAAGAAGGCGAGGCGGTTTGTCGTTAGAGTAAATCAGGAGGTGTCGCGTCGAGGAAACGTCTCTGGGTTTACTCTTGTATTTTACTCTCTAACACCAGACCCCAGGGGTTAAAGTAAAGCAGACAAAACGCAGAATCCGGTTAACCTTAAAATGAATTTCAGACAGTAATAAAAATAGTTCAACTTTGTGTTGAAACATGTCTATTTGTAGTAGTTATTTCAGGTTTATTCAGTGCATTCTTCAATAAGATGAAGGTGATAAAATGCCTGTTGGACCAGGATGACAAATGTTTCTAAAACAACCAATAAAATACGTTTTAAAAGCTGGAAAAATGGGCTCCACTTTACAATGTGGCTGACTTATAAATTTATTTCAACCCTCGCACTGTCCTTATTTTGGGGCCTATAGAGTTTTCTAGTCTTTTGGGGTCAATTTGGTTAAAAATAATTCACCAATTATTTTTGGAAACTCCTTATAAATCACGATTAAATGTTTCTGAAACAATGTAAGAGTGAACATGCACTCAGTCAGGCTTATTAGTTTTAAAAATGGTCAGTTATCCTTCTTATTTAATGCATTGCTTATAAAGGGTTAACAACTCGATCAGTTATTACTTTTAAACTATGTATTAGTCATTATTAAGAGAGTTCACATGAACACAACTTACTTAGGTTTGAAACACCAGAACATGTTCTGACACTAAATGTATAAAATGAAATGCTTATATATTCTAACTTTTTCCTTAAATAAAAAAATCAAGATATATATGTTCCCTAATCACAAAACATAAAATGACATGAGGACAACAACAAGATGACTGAACTGAGTTTAGGTTTCTGTCAAATATCTTTGGATTATCTGATTGCATGAAGACAGAAATTAACAGGTTTTTTTTCAGGATTTTTAATTTTTCAAAATAACTTTTAGAAATAAATACATTAGTCAAACAATCCCAGTAAAGATGAGCTCGTTTATGTCTGTTACTGGTGTTTCCTCCCTAAAAGTGCAAATTAGGACTCAGTTTTTTTAGTTTTTCATCATTAATGTCTGCAGATGTCCTCAAAGGTCAGAGGAAACTTAATCAACCAGAGTGAAAAACAACTAATGCTGATAACTGTAAATAATGCATATGTTGTGTTTCTGTTCAGATTCATAGTCTAGACCGTCTGATACTAATAGAAATGTTTCAGCAGCAGCTCTCTGTTGGTAAAGTTCCCTGATGGTTCTCCTACTGGCAACACGTCAAAATGTGATATAAATGCTTGGGATTGGTCTTTGTACAGAAGAGACTAAAGTGATTCTAGAGAGTCTGGAGTCATCTCTCATTTCTTTAGTTTTTATCCTCTAAAGAGCCAGATTTTTTTAAAGCAGTCGTGATCACTTCTCTGTTAATCAATGTCGTTCTTATAAATATTGGGAGCGCTTAAAGCTTTTGCACATCACTGTGTCTCCAACAGATACATGTAAAATGTTATTGATGGACACTATTAGTGCTGATTCATCAGAGAATGGATGACATGGGTCATTTTTTTACTTGCAGGAATTTTTATACAGATTATTTAAAGTTTCATAATTAGAAATGTGTAAATATGTGCTCCCAAAACACCTGTTAGTAAAATATCTTCTATAAATCTGAGGTGAATGGGAGATAACGTATAGTTAAAGCAAACATTCTTCCACACTGCGTTGCATGTTCTGCATATCTATCATGATTTTCTGAAGATTGCTACTCAGAACTCAGAGGGATGGCGGTCCATCCTGATGGACCATAATGCATCTTTCCTTTTGTTATTTATTACCGTCACCACCTATAAATATACAGCATATATCCACCCTCACCTTCTGCACTCTGCAGTGTTTCTGTCCATTATAAGAGCTGCTGCATATACCATTAAAGGACACCTGTGACCTGTGATCCGTGAGAACTTTGATATCCAAAAGCAGGTCATAGACTCATCCGGTCTTCACGACAAGAAGGGCACCAGGTAAACCATTACAGGTCTGTCTGTTTTAAAGGACTTTTCAAACAACAGCCTGCCTGCTTTAAAGAACAATAACTTTTTGTGTGATTGTTCCTGATTATTCTTTACACAAATCTGTTTTTTTTTTATCACAGCAAGAGAGACATTCAACCATCATCACTAAACTGAGTCCTGCACGTTTCCTAATTCAAATATTCAACTTACCTCCTCAGCATATTAAGTTCTGCAGAAGTCTGTTATTTAAATCTGCTGTGCAGGGAAACACCTAAAACAGTCAGGATACTGGTCCTCCGTAACTGAATTTTAAGAGTCTCCGACTTTTGAAACAAACCATGTGTGAGTTCATCCTGACAAACAGTTTTCTTTAATGATCCTCTGCTCTGCCCCGGTTTTAGTGATGGGTGGATGCAGGTTTATCAGTGCTTATTGTTCCTCCATGAGTGAGCGGCACTGATAGGACACCAACAGGGGCCCCATTGCTTCACCGCAGGAAGTACTTTAATCATGCAAACTCTCATCTGAACTCATCAGTTCTTCAGTCTGAGAGTCGTCACTGAGCAGGACGCTCATTCAGTTCAATATTTAAATGTTTGATCACCTGTTTAGGTCCATGGGCCTTTTGGTATACAAGAAGGATGCTGAGTGGTCAACTTTGTTTTAATTTAATTGTTGGGCATCAGGCTGCATGGTGGCGCAGTTGGTTAGCACTGTTGCCTCGCAGCAAGGAGGTCGTGGGTTCGCGTCCCGGCTCTGCAGCCTCTCTGCGTGGAGTTTGCATGTTCTCCCCGTGCGTGCGTGGGTTTCCTCCGGGTACTCCGGTTTCCTCCCACAGTCCAAAGACATGACTGTCAGGCTAATTGGGCTGGTAAATTGTCCTTAGGTGTGAGTGGGTGTGTGGTTGTTTGTCTCGTTCGTCTCTGGCCCTGCGATGGACTGGCGACCCGTCCAGGGTGTCCCCCGCCTCTCGCCCCCTGACCGCTGGAGATAGGCACCAGCTGCCCCGCGACCCTCTGTGGAGGAATAAGTGGCTACAGAAGATGGATGGATGGATGGATGGATGTTGGGCATCATTATGATTTAAATGGTACAGCCTTTACTGATCTCTAATCAGTTTATAAACAGTAAATATTAGATCATCTAACTGATCTCTAATCATTTTATAAACAGTAAATATTAGATCATCTAACTGATCTCTAATCATTTTATAAACAGTAAATATTAGATCATCTAACTGATCTCTAATCATTTTATAAACAGTAAATATTAGATCATCTAACTGATCTCTAATCAGTTTATAAACAGTAAATATTAGATCATCTAACTGATCTCTAATCAGTTTATAAACGCCGCTTTTACATGTTAATGTGTCAAGATGAACTATTTGATCTACAAACCTCTAACAGAGTTTATAATGATTACTGTGATATTTTGACTCCTGTAATTATTTCAGTACTTTAATATTTGTGGGTTGAAATTGACTGAGTCTCATTTATTTACTTTCTGTTCTTGTGTCTGAATATTTCATAAAACAATCCGTTGCACACTTGAATAAAGAGTCAAGGTGATATTTTTGCGGGTTTATTTATTCCATCTTGGCTGTTACACTGTTACTGTAACACAGATGAGAACACAATGAGCGCTCTCACTCTAACAGCCAAAACAGCACTGACTAACGGTTGGCTCATGGGAGGACTCACCTTGGGGGACATGCCCCCTTGTGCATGGCGATATATATCTATAAAGCGTGTCATTGTCCCGGGGGGGGTGGGGGGTGGGGGGGTATGGGGGTCCAGCTCTGCGCTGCCTTGTTTTTAAAGTCTCTCCTCTGGTCATTAATCTTTCACCCCAGAAGGAGACAGACTTGTACGCACCTCTCACTGGTATAACTGAGAAATACCCCAGTTTCTGTCTGACAATCTGCTCCGGTCAGAGGTGTAGGTACATGAGGAGGGCGGAACTGAACAGAAGCAGAAGCGCGTCCAGAACTGAAGAGCTGCTGCACCATAGATATTGTATATAAATGCGTTTATGGTATCTATGTGCAGCGCCTTCATCCCCTTGATTCGTCCCAAAGAGTGCAGTGTGTGATTTGTGAAAAAAGCAGGGATTCGGCACGTGTCTCGGGTGCTGCTGACCCAGTTCCAGTTCTGTCACTACAATACAAAATTAGGGAAAACATCTATATTGATAAAATTCCTTATTACCAGCACAATGGATCAGACTGACATCAATTATCTTTGTTCTTATTTACATAACAGAAACAAAAATCTCTCATGAAGATGGAAAATGGAGGTGAAAATGTGAACAAAATTCTTTTCTAATAAAAGTCTACTGATGGGTCCGTCTTTTTTTTTTGTTAATTGACTTCCAATGTAGTGAAGTGGCTGTTCAGCCAATCAGAGACATCACTGATCTCAGGTAGTTCAGCCCCAGATACTCACAGGTTGGGTTTTCTAGAGACAGTATTTTGACTTTAATCAGATCAACCCATGAATGCCGTTTGTTGATTTTGCCATGACATCCTTTTTTAACCTAAGATGGAGGCAGCAAGCAGCTCTCTGCTGAGACCAAGGAGGTTCTGGAGGAGTGAGGGAAAAGACCATATAGAGCAGCATCCCACTCGATGCCTGTGCAGGTTTTGCCACAGATGTAATGATCCAGCCCCATATTGCCATGCCTGTCATGTTTTTCTCTGCCTCTTCCTCCCTGCTCTAATCAGCTTCATTCAGTTCACCTGAGCCATGCCTGATTGTCACTCTGCTTCACCTGTGTGCTCCTCCTCTTAAGAGCAGCTCAGTCTCTGTTTCCCTGCCAGATTATCGACAGCCCTGTGCCAGTAGAGATCCAGCGTTCATGTTTATCATTGTTTCTAAGCCTCTGATCAAGTTTCTGCCTTTGGATTACGCCTGCTTTGCTCCTCACGGATTTTCTCGCTCATCTGTCATCTGGACCTCGACCACTGCTCTGAACCCTGACTACCGATCTCTGCCTGCTCCTCCTGATACTACTGCCTCTGCCTGCCTGTTTATGACCTTTGCCTGCCTGTTACCTTCCTACTGGATTGTGGATGTTGGGCCTGTTTGTTGTGGATTAATTGTCTGTCATTCAAGAGGAAACATCTCACAGACTGAAGAAGAGCTGTCAAGGAAACCCCAGACCAAGCCCCGCCCCCTCTGACGTCTCACTACAACAGCTTTCCCCATTCTCAGTTCCTCCTGCAGTGCTGGTCCCTGAGCTCACTAAATCCTCACCTAAATATAATAAACCTTTTTTATAACGTTTACTCCTGTGTTCTTGGCTGATTTCCGGGTCCTCAGGTTATCTCATTACAACAGACCAATGAAAGAGGGTCACTCCAGACGGTCCACACATTTACACTAGGTTAACTGGGGTGGGAGGGCAGAACATTTACTGTCCTGCTAAGTGTTTTCACATTATTGGGCAATGACTGGAGAAATGAGATGGAGAGACTTCTGCCACTCTCTCTCTTCTCAGGCTGGAAGGAAGAGGTGGAAAACAAAAGGGCAAGTGATTGTATTTACTCTAGTGTGTGGGCATGAGGCTGAAGAATCGTGATACTTTAAGTCTAGAGTTTAAGGTTGGTAACAGCTGATCCAGGATTTGGATTTAATAGTTTTACTGTAGAAACCTTCTCATCTCCTGACAGTAAAGGATTAGATTTAGTTTACAGGTGACCTGATTAAAGCATCAACTCTTTTTTTTTAATCACTTATCACATCTAACTTCAAACTGATTTTCAAACTGATTTTTTTTCACCTGTCAAGTAATTTCGTCTAGTAATTGCATCTAGTTTATCTGTAATGGATTAAATCTGCCTTAAACACTGTTAATTTCACATTGTCCTATAGGGCTGTTTGATCATGTTTTAGTTAAATAAAACCACTTTGGGGGATTTAAACATTAATGAGTCTCTGAAAACTAAAGACAAACCTCTGATAAAGTCATTGACAGATCAATGTGTTTTAGTGTTAATATTGGTTGATTTGTTGAATGTTAAGCTGTCAGTCATGCTGAGAAACACGTTTGAGCAGCGCGCGCTGCCACATTCACTTTATTAACAAGAGGCACATGCACAGCTGAGACTGTCGGACCAAATAGCATGTCGGATCACCAAAACGCCTGGAACCCAGACAGTCAGTCCCTACCGAGGAGCATAGTCGGAGTTCTGCGTGAACTCTACCAAGTAGCTGCCGTGGGTTCCGAACCTCGTACGGTCCAGTTCAGGAGGAGGGAGTGTATGCCAAGGTTGGCGTGAGCTTAGGTCCAAAGGGGCACTCACGCAGCTCCCAGTCCAGGTGAAGATCCCCCTGGTCCAGGTGAAGGTCCTGGAGTCTCCCAGGAGCCACGCCTCCTTCACCAGACCGGGTCCTAGATTTGTTGCGGGTCCGGACTCCGGAAAGAACCTGGGTCTGGATCAGGATTGGAGTCTGCCATTTGGTGATAGCTGGAACAGACCCAGGAACCCAATTTAGATTAACGGCGTTATTTTTTTTGTCGCGCAATACAGAGTCTGCCGTTAACGGCCCACCATATATATATATATATATATATATATATATATATATATATTAGAGGTGGGTATAGATTAATTTTTTTAATCTAGATTAATCTAGATTAATTTTGAAATTAATCTAGATTAAAATGGCTCATTTGAATTCTGCCAAAGGGTTCACAATACCGGTATGTGTGTTCATGAGGCTGAAGAGTTGTGATACTTAAAGTCTAGAGTTTAAGGTTAGTAACATCTGATCCACTGTTTGGATCAGCTGTTACTAACCTAACAAGAAATACTAAACCTGTCAGAACTTCCCTCAGAAACCCAGACCTGAGTCACAAACCAGAACCTCCAGACCAGATTAGCTCTGAGCTCATTTTAACAACCTCTGATGCAAGGGCGTAAATTTGGCATGGACGCAGGGGACGTGTCCCCACCAATATTTAGAAATCACTGAAATGTCCCCACCAATAATTTGATCCAAGGATGCAGACATGACGCTGCGTCCCCACCATACGTGCAGCCCAGCGGAGCGAGGCACTGTGTCAGCCATGCTCCTCTGCCTCCGCGGGCTTGGAGGTGTGTCTCTGATCGACCGACGTGAGCCCCTCGCGGCCCGCGCCGAGCCGCTGTTGCTGACAGGACCTGCTGTGGAGCGGACTGAACTGGCCATCGGGCATTTTACCAGTCGTGATGTTAACTTTCGACCGGACCGATCCGGACCAGCGCTACGGGACGGCACGGTTTAATCTGCACTTCCTGTTTCAGCGCTCAGAACTAAGGAGGAAGCAGAAACTCTCTTTTCTGTCTCGCGCTTTGCCAGACTCGCAGCTCGCGCCGTTGTCATAACAACCAGCTGACAGACAGCTGTAGAGGTTGTATTTATACACATCAGGTCAAAAGCATCAGAGAACATCTCGAATATGATCTTAAAACAAAATAACAGAACGTTAACTGGATATTCAGTCCAGTCTAATCTAGTTCTAGACCTGTTAGGTCCAGGTCTCAGTCGGGTCCAGGTCTCAGTCGGGTCCAGGTCTCAGTCAGGTCCAGGTCTCTGTTCAGCTTTTAATGATCGTTTTGTCACTCATTAAGATGCAGAAACAAAGAAGGCAGAAATCCTTTATGTGAAATTACTAAAGGCAAAAGACATTTTTAATGAGAAAATTTAGAGTTTTTGGATTTAACCACAAATCATGTAATCATCATGTAATCATGTAACTGTTCATTAGTTAAAGTTTGGAGAATAAATCAACTAAAGCAGGTGGTGTGTTTGAGGGCATGTAAATATGAACCAAAATCATCAAGATACAATAAAAGACTATTAAAAGAAATGAAATAATAAAGGACAGATTAAGATTTCTTAGACAAAATAAAAGACTATAAAACAAATAAAATTAATAAAACAAATAAAAAATATCATTAAAAATCAAAATGGCTAAACACAAATAAGAGAACATAAAAGATTTAGTTAAAAGCAGTTTTAAATAATTGGGTCTTCAGCTGCTTTTTAGGAGTCCAGACTGTCTATACAGCGTCAAACTAAAGGAAGTTCATTCCAAAATCCTGGTGCATGATGGTCAGTAGAAAGTCCTCCAGTAGCAGGACTAGACCTGTCCTGTCTGTAGAGGATGGAGGTCATCAGCTGCTAGCCGGGTTGTGGGTCTGTAGTTCTGTTCACTGTTTTAGGGAACAGACTTTGTTTTAAAGTCAGTTACAGGGTTTTCCTCTGTTGATTTTATTAAACTAAAAACGACCCAATATGGATATTGACATCTTTTTGGATAATTATAAATATTACATTAAAACACTGTATTTCAAGGAAAATACAAGAACCAGATTAGATTTATAAGACTTAATACTGCTCTCATAGCTGTAAAAAGCTAAAGGACATTTTAATGTAAAAATATACAGGTTTTTACATTTACTGATAAATCCTCAGTTGTTGCCGAGGTGACACAAGGCCAGAGGTGACTGGTCTAGTATGTTATCCTGGACGAGCCTCCAGCTTCCAGGTGACGCCGGGGTCACTTGGAGCCAGTGAGATCTGCTTCATGCGCTCGGGGGAGTTGACCTCCTTTGAGTCCAGCTGAGGCCGACCACCAGAAGGAGTTCTTGATCCGATGGGAAGCTGACTGAGATGAGTAAACCTTGGCCATCTGTAAGATTGGCTTCAGATTGTTCATTATTCATAATTTATAAGTATTTAGCCATATATAAATTAATCCAAGGTGATTCCGGTACAGCCATAGTAAGCCGTCAAGGCAACAAGGCCAGGGGTGACTGGTCTAGTCTGTTATCCTGGACGAGCTTCCAGGTGACGCCGGGGTCACTTGGAGCCAGTGAGATCTGCTTCATGCACTTGGGGGAGTTGACCTCCTTTGAGTCCAGCTGAGGCCGACCACCAGAAGGAGTTCTTGATCCGATGGGAAGCTGACTGAGATGAGTATACCTTGCCCATCTGTAAGACTGGCTTCAGATTATTCATTATTCATAAATTATAATTTCTTAGCCATAGATAAATTAATCCAAGGTGATTCCGGTACAGCCAGAGTAAACCGTCAAGAGAAGAGAATAGAAATCCTTGACATCTATAAGACGTAGCACGTTCTTTGCTACAGCACTTAGGTGATTTACTTGTGCAGGGCTTATAGGATAGAGAAGGATAGAGACAGCATGTTGAGGTGAGCGCTTTATTAACAAATAACTAATATTTAAAGATTAAAGTCTGTATGCAATACTAACCATGTTTTAGTTTTTTCCAGGTCCCGCCGATGAATCGCCACCTTAACGTGGTGGAGGGGTTTGCGTACCCCCGTGAACCTGGGGCCTGTGTTGTCTTGGGCATCTACTCCTGGTGGGGTTTCCCATGATGATCTGGCCTGAGGGGAGGGGTCAGACTAAGAGCGATTCAAAAACCTTGATGAAGGATAATCTCCAGCTGCCAGGTGACACCAGGGTCACCTGGAGCCTGTGAGATCTGCTTCATGCACTCGGTGGAGCTGACCTCCTTTGAGTCCAGCTGAGGCCGACCACCAAAAAGAGTTCTTGATCCGATGGGAAGCTGACTGAGATGAGTAAAGCTTGGCCATCTGTAAGACTGCCTTCAGATTGTTCATTATTCATAAATTATAATTATTAAGCCATAGATAATCCAAGGTGATTCCCGTACAGCCATAGTAAGCCATCTAGGCCACAAGGCCAGAGGTGACTGATCTAGTCTGTTTTCCTGGACTAGCCTCCAGCTTCCAGCTGACGCCGGGGTCACCTGGAGCCAGTGAGATCTGCTTCATGCGCTCAGGGGAGTTGACCTCCTTTGAGTCCAGCTGAGGCCGACCACCAGAAAGAGTTCTTGATCCGGTGGGAAGCTGACTGAGATGAGTAAACTTTGGTCATCTTTAAGACTGTCTTCAGAAGGTTCATTATTCATAAATAATAATTTCTTGGCCATAGATAAATTAATCCAAGGTGATTCCGGTACAGCCATAGTAAGCCATCAAGGCCAGAGGTGACTGATCTAGTCTGTTTTCCTGGACGATCCCCCAGCTTCCAGGTGACGCCAGGGTCACCTGGAGCCATGAGATCTGCTTCAAGTTCTCGGGGGAGCTGACCTCTTTGAGTAAGTAAGTAAGCAAAGTTTATTTATATAGCACCTTTCACAGAAAAAAATCACAAAGTGCTTCGCAAAAAACAGAATCAAACATGATAAAAACAAATAAAATCAATAAAACAAACAAAATATCATTACAAATCAAAATCGTTAAACAACAACAAGAGAACATAAATGAGTTATTTAAAAGCAGTTTTAAATAATTGGGTCTTCAGCTGCTTTTTAAAGGAGTCCAGACTGTCTATACAGCATAAAACTAAAGGAAGTTCATTCCAAAGTCGAGGTGCAACAGACTGGAAGGAGCGATCACCTCGACTTTTAAATCTCGTCCTTGGAACTGTTAGGAGATTTTGGTCTGTGGACCTGAGAGCTCAGACTGGAGTGTACGGCTTTATCAGTTCAGTAACATAAACAGGAGCTTGACCATGTAGGGCCCTGAAAGTTAGAGTCAGTATTTTAAAATGAATTATACATTTAACAGGTAACCAGTGCAGAGACCTCAGAATAGGAGTAATGTGATCTTTTCTGTTTGCTCCAGTGAGGAGCCTCGCTGCAGAGTTCTGGACCAGCTGAAGGCTTTGGCTAGCGTTTGAGCATTTATTACATATCCTTGATATCAACTGACATTTTGGTTAACTAGTTCGCGACTACACTTGACTAGTTCGAAATTTGCCACAACTAGTTCAAAAAAACAATGTACTAGTTGAGTAAAAATTCTTACTAGTAAGAGATTTTTGCCATCTAGTCACACTTTTGGTCAACTAGTTGAAGCTAAAACCACACTAGTCAGCCAAAAAACTGCACTAGTAGCCCAACATCCCCTACTAGTAGGCTTTTTTATGCACTAGTTGACTCCTGGACTGAACTAGTCGATGACTTTGTCATACATGTTAACAAGTAAGCACTAAAAAACATTACATGATAACTAGTTCATGCAAATTATACCTACTAGTGAGCTAGTGACTGTTTAAAATGCACACTAGTTGACTAGTGCACCTAAAAAGTGTCAACTAGTTAACTAGTACAGCCAAAAAAGTCAACACGTTAGCTAGTTGATGCTATTTTGGCCTTACTAGTTCACTAGTGCAACCAAAAACTGTCAACTAGTTCACTAGTGCACCAAAAATTGTCAACTAGTAAACTAGTAAGCATTAAAATGTCAAATAGTCAACTAGTGCACTTAAAATGTGTCAACTAGTTAACTTGTTTGGCCTAAAATATCAACTAGTAAACTGGTAGACACTATTTTGTCCTTACTAGTTAACTAGTGCACATACAAATGGTCAACTAGTGCGCATAAAATGTCTGCATGTTAACTAATAAGCATTAAAATGGCCACTAGTTGACTAGTGCGTCTCTTTGTTGCCACACGTTAACTAGTAAAAGCCAAAATGTCCACTAGTTGACATTCTTTTACTCTTACTAGACAACTAGTGTGTGTATTAATTGCCAACATGTCAACTAGTGCGCCTCAACACTGTCAACATGCTGACTAGTTGAATTTAATGTAAATTAGGAGGAGGAGTCAGGCTGAACACAGAGCATTCCTATTGGCTCTCCTGCTGGATCTTGTTCCAGAGCTAAGAGGAATAATGGCTGCCGTTCCCTGCGGTGGTAGATGAGACTTTTTACCGGTGCTGCTGGCTGACAGAAGCCCTGGAATTCAGATATATGGATGAAGAGGAGTCTAGCAGGTTGGAGATGGTTTAGTTTTAAAATATAAGGCAGTTTGGAGAGTTCGTCTCCAGAGCAGCAGCATCGCTGCAGCGTAGCTCTCGCATCAGTCTGACCGGAGTGGCGGAGCCTGATGGAGTTTAGAGGAGTCACTGAAACTTTTACTAATTAAAACTTCATCAGGCTGCGGAGAGACTGATAAAATCCCCCACAACTGACTAAAACTGTCATTTAAAGAGCATATTTTAAGTTAGACACTCCCTTAAACAAATGTTTAGAGAAATATAATAGAAACTTTTTCTGAATAAAAATTTACACAAATTCAGCTTATTTAGGCTCTTGGACTCGTTTTTGTGAGAATTGTCAATTTTTTCACCAAACCGGAAGTGACGACAGTTCAGGGAGACCGTTCGTTCTCTATATAGAAAACTGATCCACTTATCACTACTTGTGACGAGCAAAACAAACCCCCAGAGTGCCGTTATTTTATTACTTTATTACTATAGTGAGCAGTTATTTTATTAAGATTAAAAAAAAAAGATAAAAACAATCAGTCCTGTAAGGCTGTACCCTGTCGGTCCAGCTGTAGACCGTGACCCACCTCCTCACTCGGGTCTGGGTAAAATACCAGCGTTTAGCACCAGGTTTTTGATCATCAGAGCTCCAAACATTGAGCTGCGTTCAGGTGGATTGTTAAGAAATGAAAGAGTTTATAAAAAGTTTCACAGGATGCAGCTAAACGGTTCGAGGCTGACCGAAACAGTGTCGGGTCAGGCTGGAAACCCCGCCGTGAAGCCCCTCTTGGTAGCCCCGCTGGGAACGAGAAGCCCCTCTGGAGAGCCTCACGGCATGGATTTACTGTACCCCGCCAGCCAGGTGAGGGTCAGACACCTGAAGGAAATGCTCTCATGAAATCGCGGACCGGTACCGGACTACGACCCACCACGAACCGTACCAAACCTGGCATGGAAACGAGACTCAAGTCTCCCAGCTAGCTCCTGTTAGCTGCTTTGTGCTAACAGCGGTTCCGGTGAATGGATCGAAGTAACGGCGCCTGTTTAGAGTCACACTGAATGTTTTTCG
>SSNR01000034.1:2687648-2708285 GCA_006937965.1 Callopanchax toddi | reverse complement strand
ACCAAACCCCAGAGCCAGGTTCTCCCTTGAGGACATGTGATGACAGATTGTGTGCACCCCTAACTATAACAGATGTTTTGATCAAAGTTATTATAACTTTGATGTATTTTTAATTCACTTGAATAGTTTGATCCTTGATTGATGGAGTTCAGTGGGTTTCATAACCTGACAAATCAAAAGGATTTATGTTCTAACAGAGCAACAAGCAGACCTATTTTTCATGCATTTGTAATGTTTTATCTTGTATAAGTAATAAATTCAGAGTTATGTAACGTTAAGGAGTTGTTACATTTATTTTACATTTAATTTGGTTACATTTTGAAGTTATCTGGCCCTTTGAGGCCAGCCATTATGCTGATGTGGCCCTCGGTGAAAATGAGTTTGACACCCCTGGTCTAGGAGATGTACAATAAAGAGGACTAACACAAAAGGCCAAAAACACAAAGTACAGATTATTAAGATATTTTATTATTATAGGTCAGGCAGAAGGAGGGGCTGCAAAAAGGAAGACGAACTAAAAATCGCTCCTTAACGAAAAATCACCCAAAAGGGAAAAAAAACCCTAACTAAACTAATAAAACAAAATGGCCTAACTAAGAACACTCTCTAAGAGGTTCTGTAAAAAGTTTAAGGGATATGTTAACTAAGGGAGACTAGAAAGAACTAAAGAAGGCGATAAACGCTATAAGTACCGAACGGTAACTAACAAAGAAACAAAAAGGTACTACAGGAGTCTATAACTAACTAAGGGAGGCGATAAACGCTATAAATAACAAAAAGAGTCTGTGGCAAAATAACGCAACACAGAAAACGGCAGGTAAATACGAATACTAACAAACAAAACAAAAACTGCTGGACTACGACGCGAAATGGAGATCGAAATACTAGAATACCAAAATGGGTCAGCAACCAAGGGGGGGAGAACCACACGCCAGAACCAGTCTGCTCAGTTTCCCCCCGAATGGCTGACCGCTCCCTGCTTTTAACCACGCCGAGCTGATAGTGGAATTTCCTGCAGCTGTGCGAGCCCGGCGCGTTGCTCTGGAGACAGGGGGCGGAGCCAGGAGCTGTCAGTGTCAGCTGGAGCTGACAGGAGGAAGGATCGGGTGCTGAAGATAGGAGATCGTAACATCCCCCCCTTAAAAAGAAGAAAGAAAATTAGTTACAAAATAAAAACAAAACTAATTTACTTTCTGACCAAAAGAAAACAAAAATAAACAACCTCACCAAGAATCCCCGCAAAACTATTAAAGGAAAACTAAATTAACTTAACCTGGTCTTTGTGTGGATGTTATTGGGAGCGGGCAAATTAAACACTAAATCCCAGCGGAACGGAGAGGTGGCCCATTGCCTTAGCCCGTCTCCCGCGTGTCCCCGAGATGGCAGCTTTCGCTACCAACACCAACTCCCGCACCACAACGGTAAGTTAAAACAACAAACAGGCTCATCTCCATAGGGGAGAGAGCCTCTTCAGCCTACGAGGGGATCTTAGGAGGATGGTCAAAAGGTTCTTCTCCAGGTCCAGGCAGTCCCTGGATCAGGAGGTCTGGACCGGTAAGGATGCTGTTTGGGTTTGGACTTCATGGGAATGAAGTCACGGGACAGTACCGGAGTGTGAGCAGGAACACCTGGACAAAGAGACAAATGAGACTGATAGACTGGGTAGATCATTCTGATACTGCACTGTCAAACGATCGAACTTGTTCCCCAAGTCGGCCAATACTTGGGGGTGGTCAAGAGGACGGACTCCTCCTGACATGCCGGGTACCACATCCTTCTCAGGCTGAGGGACGACTGCACTGGCTGCGCATTCCAGTGCGTCGGCTTTTTCCGCCACTACAAGGTTCTGAGGGGGGGAAAGGTGCAACCTCAACATATGACAAGTTCGGGCTTTGCGTTGACAATGAGGACGATGAATGACGTAGGTGGTGTCATGCAATCCTTCATAGAGCTCAACTGGGTCTTTGTACGGGGCGAGCAAAGAGGTTCCGGTCTGTGGACTCAGAACCGGCGCTTTGTCTGTTGGGAGGAGGTCGCGTTTTATAGCTTTTCTGCAAACCTTATTTCTGTGTCTTGTGGGTACAATTAGTCGATGTACTCTCCCCAAGGGGGCGTTTCCCACCTGAGGGTTTTCCCAGCAGCGCTTTAGAACTCCGTTTTCACGGTAATAACCAACATTTTCTCTTGGTTCGCCCGTTACCTTACCGAAACATCCTGCCCGAGGTCGGTCTGCCTTCTCCTCCTGCATTGTGCAGGAGAGAGGTAGACCAGGTAACTGGGTGGTAGCAGCTGCATTGGAAATAGAAACAGAATTATTTACAGGGTCAGGCAAAGTCATGTGACCCGTGTTGTCAGGGGTTACAGAAAACTCCTCTTTAAACAAACTTGAGAGCTCTAAATCGCTCTCAGCATGTTTCTTTGTTTGAGCCCTAGTGATGACACAGGCTGGATAAACGGACTGTCCGATATTCTCCCTAGATGTGGAGACTTCAGTTGGTTTCTCCACCACCTGCAATGGAGGGATTACAGCTCCTCCTGCTACATCGTTCCCTAATAGAACGGAAACACCAGATATCGGCAGAGATGGGCAAACAGCCATTTCAAATGTTCCTTTTGCTAATCCACAATCAAGGGTTACTTTGTGTAGAGGATGTGTGACACTCTCGGAATTTATTCCTCTCAATAAGACCGAGACTCCGGTGTAACTTGACTCACCGAACGGCAGTGCATCCTTCAAAATGAGGGTCTGCAACGCACCAGTGTCACATAAGATTTTAACTGAAGATGCTGAAGGTGCTGAAGATAGGAGATCGTAACAGAGAAAAATAGTTGTTTTTTTACAGCTTTTCAGACACAGAAAAGTCAGCATTGTTTGACACTCTGGTCCATTTTGTGCCCCAAAAGAACAAACTTATAACTGACAATGATCTGATCATTACTAAAGAGTCTACCTGCTGCTCTCTCAGCTCCTCCTCCCTCCACCTGTCTGATCCACTGTGCCATGGCGCGCTGCTCCTCTCCACCTGCGTCATGACGCGCAGCTTTCCTCTCCATAAGCGCACGAGCTCTCCGTCATTAATATTTAAATTATTGTCTTTTAAAACCAATTTGAAGAATTATCTCAGCCCGAGCTCTGAGCCAATCATGGAGCGGTCCGTTCAGGGGACGCGAGTCCCCGCTTTTCCTCTCTCATCCGGTGTTTCACCAAATTCTGCCACCCTCCTGGAGTCACTAAATACGGCTGACAGATGAGTTCTCTCATCCACCTGCGTTTCTCCTGCACCGCCACCGCGCTCGCCCTCCGCACCTCCCGCCATGCGCTGCTCGCCAACTACGGCCACCGGAAAAGCTCAAAATTATATTGACGTAATACCAGAAAAACTCCCGGTACGGACGGAACGCTGGAAATAAGTGCCGGTACGCTGAGGGGTCAAATTTAGAAGTCCCGGTACTGCGTACCGTTCCGTACCGCCCCACTTAAAGCACTGTATGTAATAATGTAAGTCTTTGGATAAAGCGTCCGCCAAATGAATAATGACCGACTTGTTTACAAGAGGAACAGATAACTAACATCTCAAAAGCACAAATAATACTGTGACCCGATATCCCTTACTATTTAAGGAGGAGGAGATGTGGATGTAGCGCAGGAGCAAATCAGAGACAGGAAGAGGAAGTTTAAGCCATCGCTTCCACTGATCGTAACAGGGAACGCAAGAGCTGTTCTTAATAGGATGAAAGAGCTTGAAGCAATTTCACAACATGACAGATGTAACGTTATGAAGTGTTACATATTAATAAAAAGCCCAATAAAATATTAAACTTATCCAACTTATGATAGCGCATAAATTAGATCATTAATATTATATTGCTTCCACAGCCATACGGTAAACAGTGATTCAATACTCTTTAATAATCTGAGTCAGAGAATATAGTTTATAAAATGATATTTATTACTATATTTCTACTAAAAATGATCTTACAAAGAGGAGACACATTAGATGGTGCAGATGTAATTAAACATTGATAAACATGATGAAGGATGTTATTCAGAGTTTAATTAATCGTCTCAGAAGGAGTGAAGTCTGGATTATAAAAATAATCTGGCTGAATTTATTGGATCTTAATTAGATGTTCAATTAGTTATCAATTTGTTCAAACCATCGACTTTAGTCTGGCAAAGTGTGATGAGGATTCCTGTGCAGATTCACGCTGGCAGGAGGAGTCCGGTCGAACGACACTGAGGTGTAGGCGAGTCCCCCGGATCGGAAGAGGTCACTTCTACAGGGGTTCAAAGGTTAAAGGTCCCTTGAACTCAGCTCAGATGATCTTAGGTTGTCCTCGGATTCAGCAGCTCTTGTGATGACAGCAGACATCAGGATGATAGATAAATGTCCAATGGAGTTTTATTAGTTAAATTACAGATTGCTTTATTAAAAAGGTTGGTTCTAATGTAGCTAAAAGTTTATCTGTCCACAGGTCTGACTTGGCCTGTATGACAGCTGCTCAGTTAGCATTATTACAGGAACACCCGGTTTCTTCCGGGTGAGTTATATTTAAGGCTGGATATTCCATTTATAAGAAAATCATTCAGTTTTATGTGTTGAACTGCAGAAATAAGTTGAAATTTCCTCCCGCAGTTTTTGCGTCTCCTAGAAAGATAAGGGTTAGGGATGTTGCAGTTGTTATGACGGGAATTTGAGAAGCGAGGTCGTTCGCTGTAGTGATGTTGTTAAAACTCAGAAGTCCCTCTGCACAGAGTGAAGAGGAAAGGAGTCAGTCACAGAGTTAGATGACCTTTGACCCACGTGACGTTGTTGATGTTACACAGAGCGTCTTCACTCAGAGGCTTCTTCAGATTTGCTGCAACAGACCATTAAGCCACTAAAAGAACGGGTTCTAAGGCAGAACTGGTTCTCATTTCCCGCCCCTACTAACAAATTCCTTTCTCAACAAAATCTCACAAATTTTAAAGTTAATTCCTAACTTTACCACCAAATGAAGATTAAAACTCTTCCAGCATTTTAGAATAAATAAAACTTGACTTGAATTTGAAATGACACCTTAATAGTTTAGAGATACGCTGCTGACCCATCCATTACAACATTTAAGTCAATCCAAGCTAATCTCCATATCTCCAAGCTGAGGTCATTCAAAGTGTTATCAATGAGCTTCACAGAAACCCACCTCAGAAGATCCGAACTATCCCTTTAATAACTATGCCTCTCCTTCATCTTCATCCTCCTGCTCTCCTCACTGCTTCATGACATCACACCAGTCCTGTCAACTTTGTTTGTGACACATTTTGTGTTTTCTTTGTGCGAGTGCACATCATGTACTGTCCTGTACTAGAACACTACGTTTATGATGTTCCTTTGTAATGACATGAAATGTCACCAAAAATTAAATGGATTCAAATGACTCTCAAAGTCCTGCAAACAGCACGCCATTTATCCAAACCTCTATGAAAACGCGACGCTATCTATGAATCATTTTCATTCTTTATTTATTTTTGTATTACACAGCTGTATCGACCCTTTGTCAAAGATATTCTAGACTCACAATCACATATTCTTGACCTGATGACGTTTCTCTTGGTGTAAATGTGGTTTTGTTATAAATGGAATAAAACAAAAGCTTTTTGTAGTTTTGATTTGTAATAAACATTGATGACCAAGATCTTCTCCCATTATTATGATTTGAAAGCTCAACAAAAGAGGGAGGGAGAAACAAACTGTAGATAAAAGAGGCAGGAAATGGAAGAAGATGTGGGAAATGTCTGTAGTGGGGCTGTCCAGGTCGAGACCTCTGTCTCTGTGACCGTGAGCTGAACGCAGTTCTAACGAGGCCTGGCGACCATCATCCAGCAGGAAACGTAGGTTCCTTCTTCGTGCACACTTTTAATCAAATCTCTATAAGGAGGTTGTGTGCCTGCAGGCCTGCAACCTGTCCACAATCAACAGTTTGGGGTCTTTCTTGCATTCCACTCTCCCATGCATGCATAGATTCAAAATGTATGGAAAGTTTCGGAGATCTCTGAATGACAGCAGGAAGTTATGAGTCAAAATGAGAAGCTGGTTTAAGACGGCTGCTGAAGAGGGAACAGCTGTGCGGGAAAAGTGGCCCCTCGTTCATGATGGGAGAGTCCCAACTCCGCCGTGGCATCAAAACAAACGCAGAGGAAAACATACAGGAGTAATGAAACATCAGCCGATGGCACCCAGAGGAAACGGCTCCGCAGAGAAAAACTTGTCCAAACAAGGGGAATGTTTATTTTTGTGACTTTTGACCTCTTTCTACAGCATTGATTTGCCTCTTTATAAAATAAAGTTTACATTCCAGGGATCATTTCTCTGTAGCGCCAGGGTCACATGTGGAAGTCATTATAGCAGCTACATGGAAACAGAGGAGGATGCAGTTTGGATTTTTTAAGCTCAAACGTCCCCTCATCATTAATATTACTGAAAATAACATGATGTAGCATAAAAGCACAAGTTATATGATCAAATTAAAATCTATTTTTATTTATCACACTTCAGCAGATAGGCCAATAACTTACTGAACAACGAAATGTAAACTCTGACCCAGATTTATCAGGGTGCAGATTACAATATTTATTACTCTGCATTTTGACAAGCTCTCTAAGAAATTCACATTCAGAAATGAGCACTGCCTCAGTTCCAGAGAGAAAAGAGAAACCTTTAGAAGATGTTTATCACGTACTGTGTGATGTACATGAATATTTCTCTTTCAGAATCCCTGAAGAGCCTCACGAAGCAGCGTCCAGGCGTTTTACCTGAGAGGAAGAATCCGATAAGTTTGATCTTGTTTTACAGAACAGGCGTCTGTTATTCCGAGGGAACGCTCGGTGGATGGAGTATTGATGTTTCATCTTTCATTCTTTTTGTAAATGATGGTTGAATGCAAAAGGGAGAAAAAGCAATCTGAGTTTGCCTCCGTTTTCATGACTTTGGTATTGGATTGTTCTGCTTGACTTGTTTTAATGAAAATTGACTCCTCAGCAGAACTTGTGCTGTTGATGGTTAATACAGGGTCAGACACAAAGTTTTCCTGATTTTTCTCATTTGCCCGACTTCTGCTTAGTAGAAATCAAACTTCAGAAAAAAGGCATGTTTTTAGTTTAAAAAAAAATGCTTGTACAATTCATCTTTAAATGTACAGTTGTTCGATGTGGTGTAAAGGTTTATAGATGGGGCGCACATCATTTTGTCATTGAGGTACTCCCTGGCGTTGATGCCTGGTGTGATCCTCTCCACCATGAATTTGTCTCCGGGGGTTGGGTGGGTTCAGGCGCACGTCCTCGCTGTGAGATCGTCAGCGTTTGCGTGCACGTGTGTGAACAAGCTTCTGCAGCCATGTGACAGCACTGGAAGTGAAGCTCGTCGGCGTGTGATGTCAGCACCGGTCTGCAAAGGCAGAGGGATCTGGTAGAAACACATATCTGGTGCTTGTGTGCAGGTCTGTTCAGAGAAGTGTTCACATGAACAGTTATATGAACTGTTTTAAACGTCTTGACCTCTTTGTCACTAACGGTGACTTTGATCAAAACTAATCTCTGTTTCTCCAAACGGAGGTTGTTCAAAGAGCATTTTACATCATAATATATGAAGAGTTTATGTCATAAATGCTACCGTTCTTTTAAAACCTGAAGGTTGGGTCAACATCAAGGCAAAAGTTCAAATCTACTTTGTTCAGGGATGTGATGTCATGTTTTTGCTGATAACAGCTAAATAATTTTTTTACTCTCCCTCCATTGCAATATTAGTTTTGTTGCAGCAACAAAGCTACAAAAACCAAAATAGTATTCCTATGTTTTTCTTTTTATGTATCATCTTTTGAACGCTTGATATTTATTATTTTATTCTTATTTTAAAAATAAATTGTCAAGTTGTGCTGTTTATATAGAAAACGCACAATCAGATGTGAAAAATTGTTGATATATTTTTTTCATTTTGTAATTTCATATCCTAATCCTTAATGCTTCAGCTTCTTTTTTAATTTAATAAAAGTTGTGTTATTAGTTTGTGTGAATGTCTAATTTAGCAGTGAATCTTTGTGTATTGTAATCTTTGCTACACCCAGAGGTGGGTAGAGTACCCAAAAAATGTACTTAAGTAAGAGTAGCACTACTTCAACATATTTTTACTCAAGTTAAAAAAAAAACTTTAATCAGGGGGTGTAGGCTACACCTCCAGATTAAAGTTTTGTTTGTTTTTTTAGATAATGGTGCAGGTTTTCATGAGATCTTAGCATTCTACTACATTTCATAGCCTGAGAAAAATGGGGCCACGTGAACCTGCAGTGAGTTTATAAATATAAACTCAGCTAATTGTTTGAGTAGAATCTTACATTCTGCTATTCCTCACCTGTCCACTAGATGTCATGATCAGGTTTTCCTGCTGCTGATCACCTGTGAGCAAAGCTGCGAGTCAATAACCCGTTAAATTATATGTTTCTGTTTTCATAATCTGAAAAAGTTCACCTACAGATGTTTTTAATGAATGTAACATTAAGTTGCTAAAAACCTTCTTTCTGTGTATCCAGTTTAATCTTTTCACAGGAGACATTCCCACTCCTTGGAGATGAAAAATTATAGGATTTCTCACAATAATCTAAAGCAAAACACCAGGATAATGGAATGAAAGCAGACAGTTATAATCATTAACATAATCATTTCCTCCTACATCTCAGCGTTACATTATGTGTTATTTTTGGCTCTGCGCACTCCTATTCAGTATTTTGTGTGTTTGTGTGTGTGTGTGTTTTGTTGCAGTGACACTGACACAAAATTTTCCTCCAAAATTCAGTCATTTTGCAAAGTTGGAGGGTTTTTGTTTTGCCAAACCATGAAACTCATGGTGAAACTACACAACTTTGCCCCATACTGCGCTAACAATATCCTTTTTTATGTCAGTCAAAAATCAGTTTCATTTTACAGGCAAAGATGTGCACTGGAGGATGTCTGTCAGTGACAGAACAACAAGCCCTGAGGGATATAAGCTGCTTAGCGCTGGGTTGCTAACGGGTCAAAGAGAGCTGTTCCAGATTAAACCATGCTGGATGTGCTGCTACAGTGAACATGAGTAATTACAGTTGAAGCCGTGTCAGATCAGCGATAGTGCTAGAGTTCTGTCTCATTGAGTGGTTGGGATGTTCGATTAGAGGGAGTTGGTGTCTTTTAACCCAACTGTTAATTACAAACAAGAGGAGAGGGAGATGTGGCTCAGCTGTTAGCGTGTGTGCTATATGTCTGCAGCTACATGTAATTACATAAGCCGGCGCGACAGTTAAGTCCACTTTGTGATCCTGAGGTCCAACATTTAGAATTGTCCTGTGACTCACAGACATGTAGGAGTCTGCTCAATGCATGGGGACACGCTCATAAATTATTATGAAGTTGGCCGATCATGCTAAGATTATTACCATGTGCATTGGTGTTTACATTGGCTCCCATGTGGACCATAAGTAGTCATTTTCTTTTCTTTAGAAATAGCCTCAGGGCTTTGACAACGTTATATATTACCGTATTATGATGATTATTGTGATTGATGCATGAAGAACACAAATAAAACGAGGGGGAAAAGTTGAGGTCAGATCACAGCATGGTTTTAAATACTGTTCATTTTTGTGTTCCCAAAATCCCAAGAGAGTTGCTCTCATGTTAAAACATAGACTTTTAAAAAGGACACAGGAGCTCCATAAAATGCTGATAATTATTAAAAGCAACAAATTTAGTGATGGGAGAAGATCCAAAGTGCCCGAGTGCTGTTGTACTGTATATAGGCTACATGAAGCATCCAGGAAGTGACTTCCTGCAGGAGCAGCACGAGTTTATCCTGAAGTGAATGCTGCTGCAGTGCTAACTGGAAGCAAAAGTAGTGGGCGTTTTTTTTCTGCAGCTTCAGCTTTGTGAGCTATAGTTTGTCTCAAACCAAAGACAAGAATAGTAGAAGGGAAATGATTGTCAACACATTCTGACACATAAAACTGAATAAAAGTAAGAGAGGAGAGGAAAAGATGAATATGTTAAAAATCCGCTGACGCCAACAAGAAAGAGCAGTAAACATTACATCATCTTTAGTTAAAATGTTCAGTTGTGTCTTTTTTCCAAAGAAAATCTTGTTTGCTCAGTCAAAAATTAATGTAGCCTGAATTTGGTGGCTTTAAAAAACTTTTCATTAGTGCTATTCTAATGTTTTTTCCTATATATTTTTTGATCATTACTATAAACAAAACTTGTAACATTCACATATATTTAAATAATACTTTGACTGTAAGTTTGTAAACAATATTTAACTAGTTTCAATAGTTTTTAGAACAACCTGAATTTGGAGATCTGTCCAGATTGACGAGCTAACGGCTAATTCAGCTGAGATGAAAAAGGATTACTCTCATTTTTAAACAACTCTAACCTCAAAATGTGATAGTGGTTCACATGAACACTTGTATAAACCTTTACACAATAGTAAATTTTGCTTTACACAGTTCCTTGATTATTTACATGGGAAACAGCTAACAGCGCTAGCAAACTGCTGAGCTAGCTAACTCCAGCGCTTAAGATTCAGAGTTTTAACATTTTTGGTTGAAAGAGCAAGTTGCAGGTTAAAGACCCCCTTAAACAAATAGAGAAATATAATAGAAACTTTATCTGAATAAAAATGTACACAAATATAAAACTTATTTAGAGTTTTGGAGACATTTTTGTGAGAATTTTCCGTTTCCCCCTAAAACCAGGAGTGACGTAGCTGCAGGATGGGAGTGGCCTTCTTATCTCAAGATAAAAATATTGATTTTGATGCCGGCTGTGACACAGATACATCTTTAAATGTTTACAATTACTTAATAAATAATGTTGGTCATTAGCAGAGGACATGATGGAGAAAATACATTTTCAGTCTGGCCTGGAACGCCTTGGGGTCTTGACAGATGAGCTGTGACTGAGGAGAGGACGGTCTGGAATGCTACCCCCCGCGACCCAGACCGACGGCACGTAATTAGCAGATATTAGACTATAGCTTACATCTCTTGTTGGGGTATAGCTGAGTCCTGATGGATCCATGATCTGGTCTGATGCCTGTTACCTGCTGTGTTGAAACTGCCTCCATAAGCCTGTGTTAGCTGCCTCATTAGCCTCTGCTAACATCTGTTAGCTGCCAGTGCTACAAACAGCGTCGAGTTGAGTTGAGTCTCGTTGGATGTTTCAGTATCTTCATGCTTCGGGGCTCCATCATCGCTTGGATTTTAATCCTCCAGTATGAATTTGGCGACACCAGCGACGTAGCCAAACAGCTGTAAAGTCCCAGGTCCAGGTAAGGAAGATCGTCCGTTCTAACTCGTGTAGTCGATGATTGTACAGCCTCCACAAACACAATAATTTAGCATTTTTGAGAAAAACGAATAGACACTGCCTCGATTAAACAGCCGCAGACGAGCACTGCCAGTTTGGAGATGTTTAAGTATTTTAGCTTTATAGATTCTAACAATGAATAAAACAAGCATCTCTTACACAAATTCCACAAAACAAAGGGCTCAGATTATCGTACTAATGGAATTATTGATTGTACAGGATGCTAAAATATCCTCTTTAAATTGTAAATCATTGTGGTAAGGTCTCATTACTTCAGGGACAAAAACACAGTTCTTTATTATTACAATTCTTTATGTATAATATAAAACATAAAATCATTTTCTTTTTAAAGATTCAACCTGACAGTTTTTAAAGTGATAATATGCAGTTTTGCTTGTTTTGGGCTCCCTCTGGTGTCCGTTTTAAATTACTGCATTAAACAAGTTACCAGATCGTTTCAGCTTCTAAACGCCAATATCTACCTGTTGAAATGTCTCCTCAGCCTTCATAGCTTTCTACAGGAGCGGTTATTTACTCTTTCAAAGAAATCAGCTGTGTTCAAGCAGGGAGAGATTGAAAAAAATCAGGAATCATGAGCTAAAAACACTCCAGCGCTAGCATAACAGCTAGCCACTTTGGGTTAGCCTAACCCTCGTGAGACACGTGACTTCCTGGGTACCGTGACGGCGACGGAGATTTTGCAATCGTGGTATTCCGGATCTAATCACCAGATGGGGCTAAGTGACTTTTCATTAACTCTGTAAAGGGTCATATTAGCACAGACTGGCTCAAGGAAAAGATTTAAAAATATGAAAAAGTTGCATATTATCACTTTAAGCTTTTGAAAAGTCTCAAAGACTTTTTAATTTTTAAAATCCTATTGAGTTTGATAATGTGACCTTTGCTTCATTTGGGCTCATTAGAAAGATCCATTTTAATTTGTGAAAGAATAAATGCATAAATGTTTGTGGAGGTTGTGATGTTTTTCAAATATGATTTGAAAATTCTGACCTTTAATTATCATTTCCCCACTGGGCCAACATCCATTTTGCCCTCCGCTTCTTCTGTCTCTTTTTCCTTTTAGCTGCCAGTATTTCTGATTTATTCAATCATATTCTCATAAAAATAATTTTTTAAAAACAACCTTCAAATAATTTAAAGGGAAGAAAAATCTGTTTTTAGCAGATTAAATTAAATATGAATGTTTTGAGTTCATGCAGCTGGAAGTTGAGCATATCTAGTTTCTTAATACAACCAAACATGAAGTGTTAATTATTTTTTGGGTGTAAAAACATCCTGACTTGATAAGGATTCGCCTCAGTTTTCACTCAGCGCGACCACTAACAGCTCCCTGTATTCTTCAGCTCCTCTGAGCTGAGATCCTGTCACACTCATCCCGTTCTCTACTGGTGGAGGTGAAGACTCGTGTCACTCCGGCTTATTACAGGAACGGGTCCCTGTGCTGCTTCTATGAATTATGCAGCAGTTGGGTGGCTTACAGAACAATGCCTGACAATGACAGCGCTGTAGAAAATTTGTGGCATTTTATCCCCAGAGCATGCATTCAGTTCAGAATCCACCAATCAGGATTTGAATACAGCTCCAGGAGCTCATCCACACAGAGCTCTGCTGCAGAGGTTAATGATAGGGGAGGCAGAAAAAATGGCCTCCTCAGTTTGTTTCATAAACAAAAAGCAAAAATAAAAATGTCTAAATCGACAGACTGGACAAAGACTAGTTGTGTTGTGGTTTATACTTGCATGAAGAAGGCTGATGTTCAGAGGTTTTGTCCAGAGCTGTTAATGCATGAGAAGGAAAACTAATTAAAGTCAAAGGAATAAACGTGATTTGTTCTTGGTGTCCTGTGGCTTTCATCCAATCTGAAAACTAAAGGCCTAATCTAAAATACCTCGTCTAATTAAAGTGCCTGTGACTCCATATTTAAATCACTTTATATTAAACAGGTGTAATCTTTGATGCCTCTAGATTAGCGTTGCACCATTATAACTCAAAATACGCTGTAATTATTTCCTAACGAGCAACTCAGAGATCAGAAGAAAGCGCCGCCTTCCGGTTCTGCTGGGTTTCTCCTTATTTGGCAGCCTGACACTTCTGCTGCAGCAGGGGGCAGTGCCGTCGCGGTCACTACACTACACTACACGGTCTATGGGCAATGGCGGCGGCACTGCCTCGCTCCAGTTGTCGTGAACGTGCATGTGGGAGGAGAATTGACCATATAAGCAAGTCCGGATCACTATGACCTCATAGCGGGCTGGAGTGAAAAAAACGGTTTGAAACCTGGGTCTGAAATCTGGAAGAGCTTCTCACTGGCTGGACTAGGAGACAGATGGATGCCGTTTTTTGCTCTTTCTGGCAGGTTTAAGGTAACATGGAAACCGATGTCATGGGCACTTTAATGGATTCAGCTACAGTCCGCTTCAGAGAAGGTGCTAGTCATTTTGGTGTCCTAGGTGAGATTTTGGTTGGTCCTACCCCTTCCATGCGTGCACATTACCACTCCAAAAAATAATGTAGCTGTATGACAGACTGCACGGGTTCAATACAACAGAAATGGGGCCAAAAATTCAACCAGAACCCAAAATGACCCAAAGGAGCCCAAACCTGGCTCAGCATGCAGATCCTGCATGTGTGTGTGCATTATATGAAATTACAGCTTTTCATATATGAAGCATGCCACTCCTGGCTGCAGCCACTCCTTGCTTTGCACAAGGTTGGCGCAAAAGTGGAGACTACCACAGTATAAGGTAGCTCCACGAATGTCCAGGCTGAACCTGTTTTATACCCTTAATGAGTCCAAACAAGCTGCAGCTGGCCGAGGGAGGCACGGCGCTACGCGATGACGTCATCGTGGAACGACAGCTCCATTGCCATTGCGCTGAGAGCCACGCCAAATTTGGTCCAATTACAGCAAATCACTTTAATATTACATTAAATTACCTCCACCAGAAACAAAAGAATAAATAGCAGCAATGAGCCCCTAGCATCTTGAAGAATTAGTCATTTCTCTCTGGAGTTTGAAACAAAAACAGACTCAAATTTACCAGAAACTCAGAAAAACATCAGGATGAAGTCTCTCTGTGTGAGGACTGAGAGTCAAACCCTAGCTTGCAGGAAAGGATATTTTGTGGCTTGCAGCTGGTTAGCAATCATCATTTAGCTTTTTCTCTAAATATGTCTTGTGTGTATATTATTGTGTATTCTGTTGACTTTAATCCTGTTATGTATTTCACTTTTCACAGTTCTGTGTTTCTGGAGTTTTTATTGTCTACTTCATCATAACAACCCAGTGGCCTAATGGATAAGGCATCAGCCTCCGGAGCTGGGGATTGTGGGTTCAAGTCCCATCTGGGTTGGGTTTCTAATCCAATGTGATGACTGAGGTTCAGGGGAAAAGTGTCATCGACCATGTAGGACCAGGATTTAAACCATACCCTGTGTATCAACGTATCTTTGTGCTAAATGCTGTAGTTCCAACTGAGTGCCATCTCTTTCTTTGTTCTGTCACTCCCACCTGTGATTCATCTGATAATGACCTCACCTGATCCACAATCAAGCCACCCACCATGTAGCTGTCACTTTCTCAGTTAGTTTACCAGATCCTGTGATCATGCCCTGAGTTAGCTCTTGTTGCCCTCCCCAGAGATTAATTACCTCATGAATTGTAGATGTTGGGCATAAAAACGTTTTTATAATTTATTATAAGTAGATTCTATTATAAAACTAAAAATCCATCATAATTGGGTCTGTATTGCTGAAGCAACATTCTAACTGTAAATAAAGTAACATTTATAGACACAGCTGTGGGGTGGAGGGTTTAGTGGCAGGAGGAGCTTGTCTCTGCTTTTTAGCAGACGATGTGATCCTTTTAGCTTCATTGAACTATGGTCTTCAGGCGTTATCACCCAGTTTGTTCACATTGTATCCCTGTTTTTTTCTTTTTGTTGTTGTTGTTTTTTTTTTTTTGCAGTATGAGCACCAACACTCTAAGTTGTCTCATATTTCTTGTACTTTCTGACTCATGTGTCACCAGTGATGACTGGAGGAAATTTGTCAAGAAGAAAATTCTAGCATCTTCAAAAACCCCTAAGAGCTATAGGTCCTGCAGCGTATGCAAGGAAGCTGAGAATCCATGCAAACATTTCAGGACATTTTGGAAACTCCTTGATGGATCGGGTGCAGACGCTCACAGCCCAGTGAGATGAAACCACACTAACCTGAAATCTGTGGCACTGATTTACAGCATTGTTGGCCCACATTTTTCATTTCACATACCATAAAAATAAAGACCTCTGACTTGTGTGCAGCCTCTTGGCGTCTCCCTGTTGGATGTGTACGTGGGCTCACTCTTTACTTGCTGGCAGCAGAAACTCAGAGCAGCTGGTTGAGCAGAGTAAAGGAGCAGAGAGACACTTCGACCAGGACCCAGACCTTCTTCTCACCCTGACAGCACTCCCACATGGCTATGCTAATGTGACTCCAGCCTCTGGGCTCCAGTCCAGCGTCTGGTGTGGGCAGCTGATGTAGTTCAGAAGGGATTGGAGGCTGTGTGTTCTCTCTGTGTGTGTGTGTGTGTGTGTGTGTGTGTGTGATGTCAAGGGAAAATATCAATTATCTTGGTTTCCACTGAGGGTAAAGAGAAAGTTTGATCACCAACGAGGTAAAGAGGTTAACACAAACAGAAGACAACAGAAGAAAGAGGATTCTTGGAAGCCTTAGAGCTCATTGGTCACCAGCTGGTTTGTGTTGAACAGAACTTTTGTCTGTAAATATTCACAGAAAAACTCAACAATGGCCAACATGGTGTAATTATCAACTCATCATGTGTGCGTGGCAGATACTCCTGCATGTATTTGTTTTTAGCCACAGCAGATGTAGTGTGAGGTTTGATGACAGAACACAAAGCTGGTAAAAATGGGACGGTGATGAGAGCTAAGGAGCTTGTTTTTGTCATTAGCAATACAAAACCAGTCTGTAGATGAGAGAAAAACCATAACATCATAACCAGGAAAGGAAACGACGCAGCTCGTCAGAGAGAAAAAGGAAAAATCATCAAAAAATTTAAACAGCCGGTGATCAGAACCTACCACTGTCCAGTATGATCTGCTTAATCAGTGATCGGCCAATCAGAAACTTACACGTTCTTTTCCCAGTGTGTGAATCCATCAGAGTCAGACTCATTCATGTTCCTTTATATTTGGTAGTGTTGTCTTCAGAGGATTGGCTCATGTATTTACATAACTTCTTTTTTATTTTGTGTATTATTAATTCATAAATCATTAGTTTGTCCCTTTTTTTGTAGCTTGTTTAACCCTCTCCTTTCTCACACCCGGTCTCATTCATGAATCATCACCTGGTCCTTCTCACATCATCGTTCCTCACTGCAGACAGTCTGATCAGTCTCTTATTAGATCCTTCTTCTACCTTGTCCTGTCCTGTCCTGTCCTGTCCTGTCCTGCCCTGTCCTGTCCTGCCCTGTCCTGTCCTGGGCTTTTGTTCAGTTTCAGTTTTGTCTATTTAGTAAAAAAAATAAAGGCATTGAAATTTACAACCTGCCTCCTGGCCCTGCATTTGTGTCTCTTCAAACATGATCCTCATCCAGTCCCGGACACTTTTGATACTTATCTTTACATTTATGCAAACCAGACATCACTTTTATTCCAACAGCAGTGAAACCTGTGAAAACCACATAAAAATTACTCAAAGAACACATCAGAGTTTGGAGTATTTAGTCCTCCTCTAAAGCTAAATGCTAATCTGATGGCGTCTCTAAAAAACAAAACCAAATCTTGGCAGCAAAAATGGATCCTAACCAGGCAGGTTGCTGTCTGTGCTCTCAGACGAGGCTTGTGTTTGTTTAGGTTCATTTAGTTATCTTTGTTCATATTGTAGACAAAAAAATGCCTTTGGATAACTGTGAGTGTAGTAAAGTCAGATCCATTACATCACAGGAGATTTGATTTGCATGTTTATGTTGTTTTATGTGGTGGAGAGCAGGTTTCCTCTAAAGATAATACGCTCGATTCATCCATCACTAAAAATACATTTCTTATCTGAGTGTCTGTTTTTAATCTGTCACCCTTAATATTTATTAACACAGAATAGTGTGTGTTCTAGTTGTATTAGTGTTTAAAGTGGGGCCACTGTAGATGTCACACTGATACCGGCTCCTCCTGATGGACAGATGAGGAGGAGGAGGACAGTATGTCTGTGTGTGTTTGTCACAGAGTGTGAGTCAGACGTCACCTCTTTTAGTTCAACCTGACACATTTAAATATAATGTTAAACAAGATGTTTGGGTTCCTATTTAAGTAGCACTGCTATCTTTAGTCAATGTAAAAATAATGTTTTTTAGGACAGTACTTTTATATTTACATTTCAAGTTCAATTCTCTTCATCAGATAATTTTATTAAAGAGACTTAAAAGCCATTTTTAATTTGATGTAAATCTGTATTATGTTAATAAATCATGTAATAATAATAATAAGCTTCACTTCCTTTCTGTGTCTGTCAGACTGTTGTCAGTGTAAAAGTGGTCAACTGGTCAGAAAAGGTTTGGGACCTCCAATAATTGGACTGAATTCCAGACAGTGATGCATGAAAGGAGACGACCTGTTATCAACATGGGAACTCGTTTGTCAAAAACAGATTTCACGCTTCTCTCATTTTGTCATCTGTATCTGCCTAAGAGGGCCTGCCAGTCCTTTCTGCTGATAATGGTGCAGCTCAGATATTCCTGCTGTGTGCAGCAATAACACTCCCATTCAACAGGTGGCACCAAATACACAACACACAATGAAGAGTGTGAGCTAAAGAACAAGCCGAGGAGAAAGAACACTTTATTTGAGAAAATACCAGTGAGATGTGTTACATCAACAGTCAGGGACCACAGGGAGGACAACTACGTTTTATTCTTTGTGAAAAATCACTCAAACTGTTCTACTTCTTTATTTTAAATAATAGAAATGCAGAGAAATGCTTTCCCCCAAAAGACAATAAAGGACAAATTATATTATTAATTAGTCTTGTCCATTTTAAACATCGTCAGCATCACTGCCCACATGCTCCCATACTGTTAGCATGTCAAACAATTCGTCCACTAGAGGGCAGTGCAGAGATCAGACCAAACTAATCGCTTCCTGTTTGGACTCACGTCCACATCGTGTCCAGTCTCCTCTCAGCTCTCTGTCCCGATGCCCAGGTGATCATTAAGCACACCCTTTCTTCAACAAGTTCAGTCATTTCTGTTCTGCATAGCAACACTTCCCCCCCCCCCCCCCCCCCCCCCCCCACACACACACACATCTGCAAACTCACTCTATGAATGACCTCAGTTTGGAGAAACAGAGATTAGTAAGGACCAGACTGATTAGCTAATAGCTAGTCACAGTGAGGCCAAGACCAAAGTGGATGATCTGACAACTCCTCTAGTCTTGACACTGATTTGGTTATTCTGACAGAATATTGTGATAATCATACCGTCACATGCTGGACTGGAAGTGTTAGCTTCACCGCTAATTTTGTAACAAGTATCTAGAATTCTATGTAAATTGCAAATTCAATTTGTAAAGTGAATTCACTATGACTTCTTCTTTTAAATTAGATTCTTTTATCCACTTTATAACTGCTACTAGCCTTTAGCTCATCAATCAGGTCAAAACTCATCTCCGTTTCTCCAAACTGAGGTCAACTAAAGAGCTAAGAGTAATGTAACTTGTTAATTATTCATAACATTTCCACTGAACCCCACTTAAATAATTTTAGTACTTTTTCAGATATTCAGTAACATTAAATTTCACATCTACCTGTACGGTGAGTTTAGTTGCTTGTTCTGCAAAATAACTGCTTAGAGCTGACAAACAACCAACTATAAATAAATGAATACAATAGAGCTGAGTACCTACTGAAGTAAAGACTAGCTTTACAAGGCCTTTCTTAAGTTATACTCTGGTCTCTAGTGATGAGACTTTTGCTGCAACTCAAAAACACACTTTATCAGATTTAACCCAACCTATTCACAGTATATTGACATGAAGGATAAAACCATAGTCATATCCAGAACGTGATAGCCACGCAGTCACCTACAATAAAACACAAACATGCACTAAATCTAAACAACCGGGCCTTTGCACGTCTCGGTGCGCCCCGGGGGCCCGCAACTCCTCACTTCAATCAGCATCATCGCCTGTACAGGAAAACTAATTTGGGGTAAAAAACACGAGTGTATTGAGTTTATCACTCACATCTCCCAGCTGTAAACTTCTATATCCTCAGCTTTAGACGGATCGCTCTCAGACAACAATGCACCTTCTGCTCTGACGGGGAGCAGATATCAGATCTCTCTATCAGGAGTTCACAGCCAGCTTAAAGCACGCTCAGCCAAACAACCCTCCGCTTATTTTCTAATACAATACCGAGCCGCGGTGCCCATAAGGTCATGACGCAGAGCGGCTCATAACGTAGACACGGGCCCAGCTGGGGATGGAGCAGGGCTGCTTCTTTAGCTGATGGAGTTGTTTATCTGTGAAACTGTAAGTAAATCATAAAGATGAGACGTAAGATGAGTCCGACTCCTCTTTCTCTGTTCCACCTCTCTCCATCACGTCCATCTTTTATGGGTTTGGTTTATGGAAATGCCCTTTCTTTATCTCTCCCCGTCCTCTGGGGCACAACCCAGCTGTGTGGTGAGTTATGAATACTTTTATTCTAAAGAAACTCCATTTTTTATGAGTAGAGAAAAACAACACAGTGTTTTGGAAGAAAATGACATTTATTTATTCCCATTTCTTGTTATTACTCCTCCACTCTGTTTTTCTTCCTCCTTTCTTTTTTCAAATAGTTCTCACACGCTTTTACCGTTAGAACACAGTTTAACATCCAGCGACAAAATGTTTGTTTTCCCTCGATTAGGAACACACTGGGAGCGGACTATTTCCTGAAACAAAGCGACATCTGCACGACTCCTGTCCGCTGGAACGTAAAATGAACAGAACACACAAATTAGACTTCAAGCTGCTGATTGGACGTTTGGCTCTGCTGGTGCTCATTTGAAGTCCGGTCAAGTGAGATTACGCACGCACCCAAACAGGAAGCCCCGCTATCAGAGCCCGACAGCGTCGTTACTCATTGGAAACCTAACCAAGTAGGTCCTTCATCCATTACTCAGGCACACCGCCAGGCCAAAGTGCAGCAGGAAGGTGTCAATTAAAATAGATTCATTCTGCTCATTGTGCAGCTACTCATCCCAGACCGGG
>SSNR01000034.1:2666412-2687533 GCA_006937965.1 Callopanchax toddi | reverse complement strand
GAGGGAGCGGGGTGGGTAGAAGAGACAAGTGTGTGTGTGTGTGTGTGTGTCAGCAGTACACGTGAAACAAACCTGCGCCTGTGTTGGACTTTCAGTGACTGCGTTTGGTGCAGCGATTAGACTATACTGATCCCCACTGGGATCGCCATGGCAACTCCCCCCCCCCATTCACTCCTTCATCCACCGCCAGCATCAGCACCCACCCTTTTCTTCACGGATGTATTGTGAACACCATAACGGTGACCCATTATTTCCGCTGCCAGTTTCTTCGCCCACATGTTGCCTTTGTTCTGTTTGGACCTCACAATTAACCAATCTGGCTAGCAGCCCGCGCGCATGAATGAAACAAAAACATCTCCCAGTTGGTGTGGGTTAGACTTCTGAAAGCTCTGCTCTCAACAATCAAGGACAAACCTCTTTAAGGCGGCGCGATAACTCAAAGGTTTGGCCTCGTGTGCTTTGCACGGTTGTAAAACTAAATGCATGTTCAGCCAACATTTGCAAAAGTTACGTTTGCGAACTGGTTCTGTTCTCAAAAAAGAACAACTAAACTGTGCAACAAAATGTGCAAAACCATTCTGAAGATGATGATGGATAATGTGACTAAACATAATGAGTGATGAATAGGGTTGGGTATTGAAAGGGTTTCATTCGGTACCGGTGCCATTTCGATACTTTTAAAACAGTACCGGTTCCTAAACGGTATTTAAATCGGTACTTGTTAAACCTAAAAACACAGATTTTTCTTTATGATCCCCTGACTTTTTATTTCTTAAGGCAAAAGGCCGAGCCAAACATCAAATTCTTCATAATTTAAAGAAAGAAAATATTTACATTATACTGTACATTAATTAAATGTACAAAACATTAACTGAACATCAACTCAATCTACTGATTAACAATGGAAATACAATCCTAAACACTGAACTGACACTCAGATCGGTGCTCTTTGGTGTTCTTGTTGTCACACAGTGAAAGTTTGGTTTTGATTTTAAGTTTTATTTATTTGCATGTTTTTTTTCCTGTTTTTATACATTATTATTGCATGTTTTATACTGTTTTAATGTTGTTTGTTTTTAATTCTTTGGATCGCTGTGGACTGATTTTAACATGACTGATAATCACTATCACCTGTTGTAAGTGGGCGTGTCCAGAAGTAAACTTATTTAGATGCCACTCAGGTTGGCAGAGCGACAGAGAGAGTGAACAGGACAGAAAAGAAAAGAAAAGGACAGACAACGAAGGAAATGAAAGGTGTGCTGAAGGAAAAAAGGAGAAGCAGCAGGATGTGAGGAGGAGGCAGATCGGCTGTCCCGGTGAGCGGCGAGGAGTCGAACATCTGGTCCCTGCGCGTCCCACCGATCTCATGGGGCGCGCTGCGAGTGAGTGACGGCCGGCATGGAGTGGACCTCTGCCCGCACCATTCAGACCAGTGTGCTCTGCGGGGCGAAGAGATGCGAGGAGCCGCGGCTGACGTCACCGCTGGACTGCCGCACAAGGAGATGGCCGAGTGCGCGTGTCGGGGTTGTGTTTCCTGCGGCAGCCTGCTGCGTGCGTGTCACGTGACGTTTGTGTGCTGCAGGCTACAGCTTATTAACGGCAAACACCAGAGGGCGTAATTAGGCGGCTACATTTTGGGGCACCGAAATGGCGCACCGAAATTCACGTTGTATTTCGGTCCGGGTAGTACCGATGATGTAACGGTCGGGTCCATACCGGAACCGAACTTCGGTACCCAACCCTAGTGATGAAGCGTGGATCAGAGGGCTGGGCTAAGACCTCAGCAGTGTGGTGTCATTTTCAGGGATGTTGCTGCTGATGAGGGAGCAGGAGAGCATCTCCGGGATTTTAAAAGAATGAAGGTGTAAGTCAAACGAGAAGCAGCGTCATTATTGTCTTCATGCTGAAGGAGGTTTTCTAAATTTGCTGTAATTAAGCCTCATTCTAAAAGAACGTGAGAACATAGTGGGGTCTTAATCTAGAGTGAAGGGTTTAACATTTTAAATTACACAAATACACACTACTTCCTTAGAGCACAAACTTCTAAAATTGAATTAAAAAAATGCTTCATGTGAATTCTGTCAGCGTATTTTGCAAATTTATTGTTTTAATCAGCATATTTTAATGGGAAAAATGACTTTATTTTTCTAAGCTTTTGTAACATCTTGTTGAGGGAACAATATAATATAACACCGTGCCGTGCCTCCAAGTGTCCCAAATAAAATAAATCAACACATTTTATAAATATTCATTTGATAGATAAATGTTTTCTGTTCATTTTTTAAATAAAATTATTTCTCTTACTTGATAAAAATGGACACAAAAACATTCAGCTTGTGGCCAATAAAATTAATATATATGTAAAGTGAATTTGAATGTGAATAAAAACAGATTCCTTTTTCACTCCTACTGAAAACAAACCAAGCTGTTCCTGGAACACAGAGAGGTCTAATCAACCATTACAGTCTCATCATATTCTAATGCATGTCAATAACAACAGATTCATTAGAGCTGCAGTTAGATGCAGAAATAATTATTTTCTCATGAGAAAAAATATAAAATAAAAGAACGAATACTAATTTAAAAATACATATTTATAGAAATCCCTAAATAAATGTCTCTAAAACAGTTACAGTTCGATATTTACCACCAGTACTTTTTAAAAAATGTTTCTTTTAAGTAAACTTTTTTATTTCACGCTCTTGTTCCCAAATTAAAGAACTAATAAGGGATGAGTTCAAAGGACTCATGAGTTTTATTATTTAAAATGTGGACAGATTTGCTGCTTTGAATCTGATTCCTATTAAAATCTTAACCTGTGAAACTTTGTTTACTTTGTGTTCTATTTCTTATCAACATTTCACAAATATTTATTTAGTTTGTAATGATAATTCTCTTTAATCAAACTAAAGAAGCCCTGTGGGACTGACGGGGAACAGGATGCATATAGACTCATTTGGTTTTAATGACTTTATAATTTTTTAGGTCCACATGGGAGAAAGAGTCCACTGGAGCTTCTGCTCAGCGGAGACAGAGGTTAAAGAACTCGACATTATTTAGTTAGAAATGAAGAAGCAGGTCAAGAAAACGTTCACTGGTCCAAAAAATACAAACAGGCCTAAACCAGAAGAACTCAAATAATGATGTTAAACGGCAAAACTGAGAAATACGATGTTCTTTTGATTGATCATAAACAACAGATAGAGTGAGCTGCTTTAAGACAGCTTATCTAAAAAGAACACATCATTCATCGCTCTGAATTATTATATTAAATCGATTCCTGGTTAGTTTTTGTTAAACGTCTGCAGACTCTATGCTCAATAATTCATGAGGACTGATGAATTAAATACTCCTGCTGTCACTGAGTCTTTAAAATGTTTAGAGCTGCTATCTGACTGTTTTCTTTAGAGGAGAATAAAAAACATTTTCCGTCAACAGAAGACGGTTTCAGTCCAGGCTTGAAAACGCCTCCTCTGTGACATCTGGGATGCTCTTTTTTTGGCTAAATGCATTAAACTCCCTGTCAAGCCAAAGCTGCCAAAAAACTGTCAACAACAGGAAAGAGAGGGACCCAAAAACAGCATCGCGCCTGGACCGAAAAGCTCACATATCTGCCTCCATCTGTCTGTTTGCATATCTGCATAAAGAACGGCAGACAGAAGCAGATGAGGTCTGTCTTCATTTGCAAATACAGAATCAGACTACGACTGATCAAGATTATCCTGATGATGTTTGTAAAACTGGAAAGCGCTCTCATTCGTCCACAATGCATTCTGGATTTCTTGGTTTTTTATCTTCCACTTGTCTAAGCAGTAAATACGGCGTCTTCCCAGTGGTTTTGTTGAAGCGTGAGATGAGCAGACACAACCACTTGACTTCTAAAGATCAAACGCCTGCTGTCTAACCTCCTGATCACTTTGGATAAAGAGCCCTCGACTCACAGAGCAGCTGATAAAGCAGCTCTTCACCTGCTGCTGTATAAACAACAAACCAGGAGCTCTCAGATCATAAATCAGATCTCCGGCATTTCATCAAATTAAATAGATTAGACACCCAGAGCTGTGATCATCACACAAACAGCTGTAAATGTGACTTAATAGTATTATGGTTCAATAATACCATGGTGAGAGAAATGTAAAAAATAATAATACAATAGGCTGGGAAGTGATGAAGTGCATCGACAACGACAGGAAGTAAATAAATCAAATCACAGTGATAACAACATTCATTTCCATTTGTTGATTGATAAGTATCCAAGTAAAACACAGTCCAACACCAGAGACTAGAGATCTTTTATAAGGGTCGTTATTTCAGCTCATCAGAGCAGGTCTGTCCTGTGATTTCAGAAGTGGGTCCTCTAAGACCAAACTGTTAGAAGGTCGATGAAAACAGCAACAATGAGCTTATTCATTCTGGATCTGACTCGTGTACTGCACTGTGCACAACTACAGCAGAACGATGCCCTGATTTGAGCCACAGCAAAAAAGAATTAATGTTTGATCCCATTTTAATCCCTTTAAATCAGGCTTTTGGCCATCTTAAAAGTCATTACATGTCACCATAATCACCTCATCGGAGTCATTTTACAATGTGTACATGAGTGAGATGCTGTAGGAGAGAGAAACGGCATCATGGAAGAAACAAGTGAATAAAAACACATGTTTAGAACTACAAATGTCTCAATTCCAACCAGTTTGAGGTTAGGGTGCAGAGGAAGAGAGGAGGACTAGAACTGGGCCACCTGTGAGTGCTCTGGGATGGATTTGTAGCTCCTGCTGCTCATATCACTAAGGACTATGGGTGTAAGAAAAAATCGATTTATTGATATATCGTGATATTTCATGTCGCAATATTATATCGATATTCTTAAAGCACAATATAGATGTTTTATTAACAATTTACATGCAAAATTAACAGAGGCAGTTCATTTTTGTGTTGCATTGCATTTCAATCTTTGATCGCCTGTTTTCTGCAGTCCTCAGCTTCCACGGAACATTGAGATCTCGCGATAGTACTGGTGAGTGGCAAATGTTGCTAACTTCACAGCTATCCAATGAATGAAGCAGATCGGGTACCTACACCGGCCCCAGCAGCTTTCATAACTGATGTGTGGACGCATTTCAAAACAGGGAAATGTAGTAAAAACTGTAACAGGAGCTACGCAGTCTGTAAAATCTGCAACACGACAAATCTGTGAGCACACGTGTCTAGATACCATGATGAGGTAGCGTTAAAGATTCATTTTAGTATAAAGCAAATTGATTCTGCACAGCGGTCAACTGAAGAGGCTAACTCTTCTGTTCAGCTGTGACAGTTTTCCAACAAAGTCATAAATATCAAAATAGTATTGCTTGTAGTATCGTGATATATTGCAAAATATCATGTCGTAGCCCCTGTATCACGATGCATTTCATATTACCAGATTCCTTCCAATACACACCCCTAGTACCCGTTTTCACATAAAGCATTTCCAAAAGTCTCCCAGTCTCCAAAACTGTCATGACCACCCACACCCATCCCTGGCCTGATAGTCTATTATGCATAATATGTTTTTATGAATTTAAGAGTGGAAAGGACAAATTTCAATGACTTTTTTCCGTTCCTTCGTAGTACAAAGACCTTCTGCAGAATAAGTAACTGGACTAGGCAGGAACCTGCGTCCTTAGCTACTATACTGCAGTATTTCTCAAATAACATATGTATAAAGACAGCGTCATATAATCTATACCCCAAGATTATCCCATCTGGCCACCTCTTTTGAAAACTTTCTGGAGGTGCCCCTGCATATTGTTTTCTCTCAGTCCTTTTACAGGATGAGTATCATGTCAGACAAGTCTCCACTAATTGATGTGGCCTAATGAAGTTTGTGAATTTATTTCAAAGAATTCCAGTATAGCAAATGATGTTAGTACTGGAAAATATTCTATTTAAGGAAAAACATTTTTACTAACATGTCTGCCTAGAACCCCTGCAATCCTTCGCTCTACGGAGTCCTTCGCTCAGCAGAGTGAAGGATTGTGGGTTTTTAATCATCAGAGACAAACTTGAGTGCAGACCCAAAGTTTTGGGAGATTACGTTGTAAATCAAAAGCTGGTTTCAAGTTTGTGCCGTTTAAGTGGGGTCAACAAAAGCAATTTCACCACTAAGAGAATGAAGCAAGAAAATCTATTCAAAGTTATGTGTTTTACGTGAGTGCAAACAAAATTGAAAACAGCAGATTTGTATGTGCAACAGTAAATTTGAATGCAAAGAAACCGATTTGACGAGAAGAAGAGCAATTCAGTCTTTAATGTGAGCCAGGAGAAATAGGGTTCTAACTCTGCAGTTGAACAAATGGGCTCTTGATTAAAGATAGAGATACACCCACAAGTGTCACAATGATAAATATGTGCTCTGTCTTCAGGACAGCGCTTACTAGATAAAATCAGTCATGTTTAGGATAGTGTTTTTCTAAACTGGAATATATATACTGGTATATGTTTTGTTGTTTGTTTTTAAACCCAACAGCTAAAGCTAAATTTATTAGCTCATCTAGCTCAGGTTAGCCAGGTGATTTTAGCTAGTTTAGGCTAGGTAGGAAGCCTAAGACTGGTTAGCTAGTTACAACTAGCTAGCTAACCTAGCTAGAGTTAGAACACCAGCTTTATTTGCTAGGAGTAATTTTGAGTTGAACTTTGGTGCAAATTTAGCTAAAATAAACAAGCACGAGGTAATTTTAATGTTAAAAAATGTGTACAAACAAACAGCCTTCCTGTTACTTTCCATTTGGCCTGTGTGTACACATGTGTTAGCATGCCTAAATGTGTGAATTAAAATAAGCTATCTACAGAAACAAACCCAAGTAAAATAATCTATAACTCCAGGTCACAACAGGAGAAAAGAAAAGACAGACTTTCAGTTTACACAGGACTGAGAAAACAAAAATGAAAGCTTCATCCTGCAGACTACATTGCCAATAACCATTCAGCTAGCAGTGATTAGCAGTGGCTAATTTAAAAGCCTGATTGGGTCTTTTATTTGCAAATGGTTTTATTATCACAAATTATAGCCTAGCTCCCATTGTGTTCCCGTTACAGGTAGTGCCCTTATTTGACAGACTATTGTTTTGTTCTAAAGAACTGAACATGCACACTTCTGATAAAAGCTGCTCCTCAAAACGGAATATCTAGAGAGGCATAAATAAGAGATGAAAGGAGCTGTCGTGGTGTGAGTCTAGTTGAAAGGGTTGTGACTGTGATTGTGGAGCGATGCTCTAACAAACCTCTTACTAACTGAGAAGAGCACTTTCTTTTCTTTTCAGTTTCATTGTCAACCTTACCCACTAATCTGATGTTGTCACCAGATAAACGCTGCTGATGTGCATTTTTTTTCTGCTTGACCTTTAAGTGTTTATATTCTTGAGGATTGACACTAGAATGAAATAAATGTCATCAGACTGAAAGCTCCTCATGAACAGTAACCTGTCTGGACTCAGTCAGACTTTAAATGGTAGAGGAGCTGCATCTCATTCATCTGGTACAAACTTTATGAAAAGTCAGGAAAAAGTCTGGAACTGAACAAGTTTTAATATTTTGTTGCCTTTTTTCATATCTCATATATAGATATTTCATATCTCATTTAAAATTAATATATTTCCCCTTAGCTCTCAGAAGGTTTATGTTTTGGGAGAAGATTAAAAATGGTCAAAACCATCACTGCAGAGATGAGTTTTTCCAGTGGTGTTTCAAATTTTGTAGTTATTTTTTGAGTTTCTTCTACTCAGTGAATTTTCCAAGATAAATGTGAGCGAATTTGCTAAAACCATATATGTTGACATTACAACAAATGATTCCAATTGTGCTCATCAGCAGCACCAGCTTGTATAGGAACCAGAAATTGCGAGGCGGCTGTGCTGAAGTGTCCAGTGAACATAGATGGTGTTTTCTAAGGTGAGCAGAGCTGCCTGTTGTGTTTCCCACAGGCTGCATGAGCCTTTGGCAGCAGGTTTGTTGTGTGTTTTGCCAGAGAAAAGATGAACGGAGGCTGGAGCCACAGCCAGGTTCGTGGATGAGCTGGCTTTCGTGGTGGATTGTGGTTCATTTCCAACCTCGAAGGACTTATGAACAAGAGCAGAACAGAGAAACAAAACACAAAAATAAAGTTACTGGCATGCCCTCTGTTAGAGGCCAAACCCAGCTGTTCTTTGGGTCAAACTTGTGATTAAAGGAGAGAATAAGTGAGATCAGGGGTGACCGGTCTGCCCTGCACGAGAGCTTTCTTCCTCTCAGCCACAGGAAGATGCAGTTCTTCCACTTCTCCAAATCATCAAGAAGACCTGTGGAGCTCTGGCTGGATCTTGTTGACTATAAACTGCAAGTGTTCATGATTATTGCTGAGGATGTCTCTATATTATAATTTTACTGCTGTGTCAATATGTTCTTAGACTGAGCAAGCAACTCAATGTTACGGCTTCAGACATTTATGCTGGGCTTACACCTAACGATTTTCACGGTCGCAGACTAAAGACTGCCAGTCTTTAGGAATCTTAGCGGAGTCTCTGCGTGCTCCCGTTGTCTCGGTCGTTAGATGTAAGGGGATAATCTGCAGTCGGCGACCCGATTTATGCCAGTCTTTCATATCCAACCTGCTAGATATTTTGTAGTCGTAGCGTAGTCGGAGTGACGTACAACAAGCAAGAACCAATAGGATTCGTTCTCACTGCAGAACCAGGAAGCCCTGTCAGTCATAACCCAACAAAACAAGACCTTGCTGTCCCCGTTTATGCAGCCAAGATCGTACCCATATTCTCTGACGCTTTCTCTTCTTTTTCTTTTCACTACAAACGACTGCAGAGGCAAAAGCTAAAGTAGCTAAAAGCTGCTTCTCCTCCATTTTTAACTTCTGCAGAGTGTAATAACTTGGGAACTGGATTTAACTGTTATTATATCCATAACAGCAAATAACTGAGAACCAGCGTTCATCTTGGGAAACTTTATTGACAACACAAAACCTGGACATGCTCTGTCACAAAAGGAAAAACTCGGATAATAAAATCACCACTAGATGGCACTGTGTAAACACAAATAAAATAGAATCGCCAGCAGAACAAATATACTCTCTTTCAAATATCAACATAATATAGTATCACTATATCACACAGAGCATGATGGGAGGAATTTTGCGGGAATGAAATCCTGACATAATCTAGTTGCAGTCTTGTAATTAGTGTTCCTACAAGATTCAGTCTTTATAAATCTTTAGTCTGAGACTAGTCTAGGACTAAAGACTGTTAACCCGAGTCTTTAGATGTGAGCTGATAATCTTTTAGAGACTCTTCAAAATCTTGTCAAAGTCTTTAGGTGTAAGCCCAGCATTACTTGGATACAGCTCGAATGCAGGAAATGCCAAAGAACAGAGACATTTGCAAATTACTGTTTGATGTGTATAATTAGGCCAAAACTTTGTGTGACCACGCCACATTTGTAGTGAATTGGTGGTAGGGATTTTTACCAGTAACATTTTCAGTCAGATGTAGGGCTGGGGGATATGGAAAAAAAAAATCAAATGACGATATTATTTTTCATATCAATAACGATATATATCATGATATAAAACAAATCCCTCTTTTGGTTGATCTTAAATGTTTCCTGGTACTATGAAGTGAAGTTTGAGGATATCTAAATTAGATTAAATTCTAAATAATCAGAATACAGTGGCAGTTCTAGAAAAAAATTAGAGGGGGCCAGGCTGGGGCCAGCTGCTTTTTTAAAGGGGTACATTCTAAAACACTAAGCACTTAACATGGGGCCACATGGGGGCCAAGCTTGTTGTCAGGGGGGCACTGGCCCCCTCCTAGATCCGCCCCTGTCAGAATACCTCCACACGACTGAAGTAGAGATCTCAGTGGGCCCAAAAGTTTAACCCGAACACGAAACGACCTGAAGGACGTGAAGCTCGAACCGCCAGACATTGTCACATTAAACACTGGACCTGACTCGAACCCGAGTGTTGTTTTTTAAGGGAGGGTGAAAAAACAGCACACTGTTTTAACTTCAACTCAAACACTTTACTAAAAACTAAAAACCAAACTGAGAACAAATAAAATATTTTTTTAATAATAATGATGTGTCTGATTTAAAGTCCACTTTTGTTCAGAGAACCAACCAGCTGTAAATCCCAGGAACATCCGAGTCAGTACATTTACCGCAGCCTGTAAATAAATGCGCTCTATTTTAGTTAACCATGATAAATACTGATTAAAAATGTAACACATAAAGAGCGCTTCTTTTTGAACGCACTGCTTCGTGTGGTGCGCTGCACTGAGCGGTCAGTTCGGGTTAAAATTGAGAACTCTAGACTGAAGTGGTCGGACCCTTTTTTAATGACGTGTCTTACAAATTACTAATTTTCCCCCCAATTTTCCAGTTACCGAAGAGGCCGCAACTGCAGACAATAGCCGTTAGCGTTAGCTACTACTTTGACATGCGTGGCTCTATTCCAGCCACTGATAGGTCCAACACAGAGCAACACTTAATACGATTGGCTGTTCATCTGTTTTTTTACATCGACATTCTATCGACCTGTTCATATTGCTCTATTGAGTAAGAGTTATTTCGAGATATATATATCGATATTATTTTATTGCCCAGCCCTAGTCAGATGATATGTGTGTTTTTTTTGCACATCTGAAAACTGACTTGCAAAAATGTACTCCAAAAAAAGTTTCACCAGCCACCACTGGTCTGGACTACAGAATACAGAAAATAATTGTCTTCTATTGAATAAAACCAGACTGAGGTTCAGTCAGTCTTCAGGCATCAGGTTTATCTAGCTGTTCATTCTTTCTTTTTTGACCCATATTCTACCAAGAGATGGGCTACCGTTTTTATTCTGGTTGCTCATATTATCATAGATCCCTAATTTCATTTTGTTATTATCATATTTACACAGTGTTGACTGAGCCTGAAGACCCTGCCTGAACAAATATTAGAATAAATGTAATGCATCAACACATTAAATGAGATTTATTGTTAGTCTAAGAAGCTTGAATTATTTCCCAAAATGGTGCAAATTGAGTATTACCTTGAGTCCCACACACAAATCACTTAATGTAATGATTTATCACAGAGGGAAATCCACTCATTGACAAATTAAGCAATCTGAAACGATGTCCACAAATCACCTTAAACTGAGATAATAAAGAGGTTTTTAATGCATGTTTTATAAATTCAGTAAAGCATCGCTGCAGTGAAAACATCCTTCGCTTTCAGCCTGTGCACAAAAGCAGCTGCAAGGCAGAAATGCTGAAAGTGTTTGGTTCAAATCAACCACCCACCATGCCCTGCAGGAAGAGCAACAGTTTTACCCCCAGAACTCCATCTGTATTTCTTGGCTTGGAAATGGAAGGGGCAAAGTGTCTCAATGGGGGTGTTTCAGGAACCAGTGAATATCAAAGGCTGAACTGGGTGTGGTGAAGAGGAGAGTCTGAGTGAATGCAATAATATGTCTAAATGGCACCGACTCAGAGGGGGTTTTCTATCAGCTTTAAGGGGTCTGCAACACATTTCTTTCCATTTTCGTTAACGAGGCCCACTGTATTGGTGCTTTTAGGTGTAATAAGAACTGCCTGTATGTCTTATCTGCCTCATTAAAGGCACACCTGGCAGTATTGGCTTGTTTTAGCACCCCCTAGTGTTAGTTTTAAATCACTGTCGTAAAAACAAACCGTTGACCCCTCCCTCCTGGTGTGCGCCTGTGTTTTCAATCATCAGATAAAGGTTTTCTTTGTTTCTTTTGAGGCTCCACCATGATAAACACTATGCAATAGATCTCTTAGCTCACATATATGATGTCTGCGTCTTCAGCTCATCTGTCCTGAGCAGGGTCTGAGGTGGAAACATGGATTGCCGTAAAGTGTTAATACTTTTCGTGAGATGCATGACTTATAGTGAGACCTCAGGGCAGCAGACCGGAGACTCTGAAGCTGCAAGTGCGGTATTCTGGATACAAGCAGCAGATGTGGCTGAGTGACGTTTCATTAACTATGTAAAGCAAAGGTCCCCAACCCACAGTTTCCAGGCTGGTACCGGCCCGTGGGTCATTTGGCCGTCAGAACGGCGGAATAAAAAAATTAGTTGGTGTATTGATTACGCCTGAAGGATCTGGCCAGACAATGGTACGTTACATCACTATATGGAGCCCACAGCACTGTGATCACCTGCTGACAAGCTGCAAAGCTGAGCTGCTCTGTACTCCTCACCTACCGCTGTGAGCCTGCGCTGCAGGCAAAGGAGCTCTCATAAGGGTGTGTGAGCGTATACGATTTGCAGCGTTACGATCCAGCGTGCAGCGCAAAGTCACCAGAGAGGATGCATTGCGTTTTGAGCTCTGTTGCATTCAGATTGTCAGATAAAGTGATGGCAGCAGCATCTTTACAATCCTGACATTTTAAGGAATTATTGATAAAAAGAACAAGATCACAGATACAAGTGGTCGAAATGAGTCCTCCACAGGATGGCCAGGCTCAGAGATATGGTGAGGAGTTGAGACATTCTGGAGGGACCTGAAGTAGAACTGCTCCTTCATATCAAGAGCAGCCAGCTGGTGGTTCGGGCATCTTGTCAGGATGCCTCCTGGACGCCAGCTTGGGGAGGTATCTTCACGGCAGGAGGCCCCCAGGTCGACCCAGGACTCGACCCAGGACCCAGGACTCGCGAAATCCACGACATCTCAGGGACTAATGATGGTAATAACTTTGATGCTGACGAATTTATAATGATAATTAATTTATTACATCACAATAAGGTGTAAGGTACTTCCCTTTACTCAGAAAGAAGTGCTGCTGATATCTTCTCAAACTGTGTCTTGGTTAAGTTGTGCTGCTCACTTATTCTCTCAAAGAAATGAGTAGAATCTTCTTCCTCTCAGTGGATATTCTCACTTTTTGGTAGTCAGATTTCTCTGGTCAAGGCAGCACTTTACTGTCCCTTACCTTGTGGTCAGGTCACACGTAGCTTCATTGAATCCACCAGTGCAGGTGTGGACTAAACCATAAGAGGGCTGATGGGGTCTCAGAGAAAACCATGTTTAAAGTAAAATAAAGTCTCTCAACAACTTCATTCGGCCAGAATCAATTTTATTATGATAAAATTAGAAATAAGAGAGAGCCCAACCAACACCTGTGTGTGGGATGGAAATGACTAAAACACTGGTCTTATTTTATAACACACACCTGAGATGTGCTACAGCAAAGTCACAAGCAAATGAATGGTAGAAAAAAAAATGGTGAAATGGGGTTTTATTTCTGTTAGATTTGATGCATTTCTGCTTTTAAAAATCGTTGTTAATTTTCATTAGTTTACTGAAAAACATGCCGTCATCGTTATTTTAAAAACCCAAGCAAAATATTGAAATGCCTTTTTGACTCATTTTATGAGGACTTTGCAAACTTCATGAATAATATCTGAATACCTAATGAGGTGAGGAATGTAACCTCCATTCAAAACAGACTCCATTCTTTTGCCTGTTTGCAAACCAAGAAGCCAAAGAAAGTGAACACTTCTCACACTTATGTGGTTATTTAACACTTAAATGCATGGAAGGTTACTGGAGTAATTAGGTCCCCACGTGTGAGTTGAATTTTAATTTCCGTCATCCTGTAACATTTAATATTATTCCCAGCAGTCAGGAACATGGTCTGGACTGTGCTGCAGGATTCAAGTCCTCATCTTTCCCTTTCCCCCTCTGCCTTTACTCTCTCCATCCTAAAGCATGTTGGGATTTTTTGGTGTCTTTGCAATGAAAGTCTGATCCAGAGTTAGTATGTGCAGACATGAACAGCCATAATTGTATGAGATTAAAGCGCCAAAAACAAACATTCTCATTCAGATTCAGCCTCACGATTCCATTAAGTACATTCACAGCAGTTATTAGAAAATAAACTCATTTAACACGACACAGATTGAACTAATGCTGTTTTAACAGCAAATTGGACCCATTTGTCCCTGAGGTTAAAATCACAAAAATTTGATCTGCTCTGATTTAGAAACAAGACAATAACCATTAAAGAAGCAGCTTCTTTCATATGAGTCCTGGTGATGTGATCAATCAGTCATTTAGTGTTTGGTATCTTGTGGAATCTGAGTATTTGGGTCTTTGTGCAGGTCTCCATTGATTATTCTGCTTCTCTTTGGATCAAAGTCAAGCTCAGGTGTATGGTTTCTCTTTCTGGATGAGAACTGTTTTGGTTTATCTGCCCTCTGCTGGAAGGTGAGCAATAATGTCATGTCCGTTTGTGTGAGAGTTTGCATGTGTGTGTGTGTGTGTGTGTGTGTGTGTGTGTGTGTGTGTGTGTGTGTGTGTGTGTGTGTGTTGGCAAAATATTTTATGAAATGAAACTCTCAGGATTCTGTACAAATGATTAACTTTTGTAACTAATTCAAGATGACTGTCTGCCACAGACTGAAAATTCAATCAGTTTTACAGGTATTGAGCTAAATGTTGGTGGTCCAGGACCAGAGAGTTAACCCTATATTCTGAGCGCTACACTTGCGGCCAGAATACCACACTTGCAACTTGTGAGTCTCCAGTCTGGTGCCCTGAAGTCTCACAAAGTCACATATCTCGTGAGGAGCAGTAACACTTTACAGTAATCCGCGTTTAGACTTCAGAACCTGCTCAGGACAGAGGAGCTGAAAACACAGACATCATATACTGTATGTGAGCTAAAAGATCTATTATATTGTGTTCATCATGGCGGAGCCTCCAAAGAAACAAAAAAACCTTCATCCGATGATTGAAAACACAGGCGCACACCAGGAGGGAGGGGTCAACAGTTCATTTTTACAAGTGATTTAAAACAGACATTAGGGGGTGCTAAAAACAAGCTAAAACTGCCAGGTGTGTGTGCCTTTAAATTTACTGTTTGGGTTTACCTCTGTTTGATAAGTAAAGACTTAAAGTTAAGAGGAAAATAAATTTAAAAAGAAAAAAAAATCAATTCAAATCTTATTATAACTGTAAATATTTATTCTATAAAATAACAATGTCCCTAAACACAATAAACATAGAACAATGATTTATGATTAAAACTTCCAAAATAAACCTTCAGATTTAAGTTTTACATCATTACTGTTGGAAGGAAAAACCTTTTCTTAAATCTAAACAAACACCAGTCACATCATCATGATGCTGTTGTATGTTTTGAGTTTAGTGATGGTAGAAAGGGCCAACAGACCTCCTCTGTAACCTCTCTGGATGATCATTTTAATAACGAATATCTCTTTGGGAAAAATCCAACACCTGACACTGCAATAAAATCTGTTTACAGCTGACTCAGTCCCTGCGTAGTGAACCAAAAACGCTTCCAAAGCAAAATTTGATGGCCTGAGGGTTGAGCAGGTTCACAAAGTTAGTTAGTGAAGAATGTTTAACCCTGCATATAGAAGGTGAACAAGATCCTATTGTTTAAGAACTGCAAGCGCTGCAGGATTATTCCTCCTCCTGCACAGGAAACAGGTTAAAACTCCCTGTAAATTCATGATGTGCAGCCAGAGTCTGTGAATGAACATTAAATCAGACACTACTTGTGACAGTCACTACCTAAATAAAAATCTGGTGGAGTTTTGAACAGTATATGTGAGATCAGCGTGAGTAAAAGACATATGATCTGAGAATACAGACTTACGCTGACAGCAGAGATCAATGGCAGCTCAATGTCTGCTTTGAATTCAAGGACAAGAAAAGGCTTAAAGTGATAATATGCAACTTTTTTATATTTTTAAATCTTTTCCTTGAGCCAGTCTGTGCTAATATGACCCTTTACAGAGTTAATGAAAAGTCACTTAGCCCCATCTGGTGATTAGATCCGGAATACCACGATTGCAAGATCTCCGTCACGGTACCCAGGAAGTCAAGTGTCTCACGAGGGTTAGGCTAACCCAATGTGGCTAGCTGTTATGCTAGCGCTGGAGTGTTTTTAGCTCATGATTCCTGATTTTTTTCAATCTCTCCCTGCTTGAACACAGCTGATTTCTTTGAAGGAGTAAATAACTGCTCCTGTAGAAAGCTATGAAGGTTGAGGAGACATTTCAACAGTTAGATTTAGGGGTTTAGAAGCTGAAACAATATGCTAACTTGTGTAATGCAGTGATTTAAAACGGACACCAGAGGGAGCACAAAACAAGCAAAACTGCATATTATCACTTTAATGGGTCTGCAGCCTCATCCTGGACCACCGATTCACACTCTGCTCACACCAGTAGTGATCTGTACCCAGATAGACTGCAGGGTGCTCATTTATAAAACTTGCTTATAATAATATGGATTGGATTTATAGTGCCTTTCTAGACACCCAAAGCGCTTTGACAGAAGACCTTAAGCAAGTTTTAGTAAGGATTCTACGCAAAGTTTTATAAATGAGCACTCTGATGAGTAAAATAGGGCTGTTTTTGAGAAGTCATGCATTTTTGAGTTTATAGTGGGTGAAACTACAAAGAAAACACTTAAGTTTTACACTTTCCTCTGGTTTCTACTTCAGTCTCACTGAAGAGGGGTTGTAATGAGAGAGGGGATCCACAGAAACACTGGGTGGTTTAAACATGACTATAGAGGGATGGAAAACTAACTGTAAATTTCAGTGTGTGAGTTCTGATTAATGACATATATGGAGTCACTGGATCTGATGAATGATGCTGCTTTAAGAAAATGCTTTCTGTCATTATCTTATTAATCCAGTAAAAGGTCACTTATTATTACCCTCAGTTATGGAACAAATGCTGTAGAATTCAGGAGCACAGCTGGGTTCACTTCTTCAGGCTTGACTTATAGTTTCAACTTTTTATGCAAAAAATGTTTCTATTTTTTCCTCAAGATTTTTGTATTGTATGACATATTGTTGACTGTTTTCTCAACCTTTCAATGTTCTTTTTGAAACAATATAGGGTTTTTTTTCTCTTCTTTTTTTATACATAATTTTTTCTCTTGTGGCCCTAATACAATATCCATACTGACTCAAAAACAAAAGAGCACATTATAACCACTAAACCAGGGGTGGCCAACCAGTCAGAAACCACGAGCCACATTGTGTTACCGCAAAGAGCCACATCATACATAGGCACACACAGTGTTGCCAGACGTACAAAGATGATTATTCATGCTTTTATTTCATCTCACCTTGATTACGGTAACAGCCTTTTTACTTGTTTGAATAAGAAAGATCTGTCTCGCCTCCAGTCAGTTCAGAACGCTGCTGCAAGACTTTTAACCAACACACATAAGAGTCAGCACATTACTCCAGTTTTAAGATCCCTGCACTGGTTACCAGTGCATTTTAGAATTCATTTTAAACTTTTAGTTTTTACTTTTAAAGCCATGCGTGGTCAGGTCCCTGTTTATATCTCAGACCTTTTAAAACCCTACAGTCCTCCTCGTAGTTTGAGGTCTGCTAGTCAGAGGCTGTTGGAGGTTCCTAGATCACATTTTAAGTCCAGGGGAGATAAATCTTTTAAAGTAGTGGCTCCAAGATTATGGAACACGTTACCTCCTCCTCTGTGTTGCCTGGATTCTGTTGACTCTTTTAGGAAACAGTTGAAGACTCATTTATTCAGGCTAGCTTTTAACTGATTTTAGGTTGCATGATGTTTTTGTTTTATCATGTTTTTATTTTGCGTTTTATCGTGTTCTTATCAAGTTTTTATTTTGCGTTTTATCATGTTCTTATCAAGTTTTTATTTTGCGTTTTATCATGTTCTTATCAAGTTTTTATTTTGCGTTTTATCGTGTTCTTATCAAGTTTTTATTTTGCGTTTTATCATGTTCTTATCAAGTTTTTATTTTGCGTTTTATCATGTTCTTATCAAGTTTTTATTTTGCGTTTTATCATGTTCTTTTCACGTTTTTATTTTGCGTTTTATCATGTTCTTTTCACGTTTTTATTTTGTGTTTTATTATGTTCTTTTCAAGTTTTTATTTTGTGTTTTATTATGTTCTTTTCAAGTTTTATCCTTTGTGTTTTTATACCGGTAATTGTTTTTATTGTAAAGCACTTTGTGGCCATTGGCCTGAGAAAGGTGCTATATAAATAAAGTTATTATTATTATTATTATTATTATTACAATAATTAATGTATTTGTAGGTTTATTTAGCACGTTTTATGATCAATAATTCCATAAATATGATCATTTGAGCCCTTTGTTGTGTGAAATCTGCATTAAAAATGCTTGTTTTAATCATTGTGTTAGATTTTTTTTAGAGCTAAAAGTACTTTAAAGACTATAATTTTGCACCCATCCCTTCCACACACACACTCTGCTCAGCCAGATTTATTGTAAATGCTAAACACTCAGTTCGTTTACATGCAGTAAAGAAAACCAAATTATTGCCTTACTGAAAAGATGGTGGTGCAGCTCTGACCGAGAGAGAGAAGTGGGGGTAGAGAAAGGATCTATCTAAATAATCACGTCACAACTTTGGGTTCTGTTTGTTTACTTGTGAGTGTGAAGCAATATCTGTTGAAATGCCTGGTAGTATACTGCATTTGACAATTTAGTCCTAGAATAAAGTCTGATGCCAACCTTAGAAGAGACAATAAATGATATCTCTCCTGACAATCCTGCTCTTTGATAATGAAGGCAGCAGTTGAGCAGAAGCTTCCATTCCTCATTTCTTTTTCCCAAGATGCAAACACCAGTGTTGCCAACTTGGTCACTGTTCCTAACGACTTTCTGACCTCCCTCAGCGACTTATTTTCAAAAAAGCGCCTAGCGACAAATACAACGATCTTTAGCTGCGTTTAGACCTTTTCTGGCTGTTTGCCGGTCCCTCTCTCTCTCTCTCTCTGGTTGTGTGTTTAAGCCGTGCGTGATTTGTCAGCTCCATGCTGCGCGCTCTGAATGGAGCGGGTTGACAAACAGGTTCTGATTCAAACTCAACAAGAGTGAGAGGCACCCAGCTGCATCAAAATGGCGCACGAAGCTCCATGACGTCGCATGAACCTCCATGACGTCAATTACCGGAAGTGATCGTTTGACCCGGAAGTCCCGTGACCGTAGTAGCCAATAAAGCGCGCCCGAAAGTTTTTCTATCCGAAATCTTTGCTGTGGAGACAAAATGAACGTAAGTAGCTTATATATAAGTTATATCTTTTTAAAGATGGATTTTATAATCGTAGCATATGAGTAGAGGTAAATGGAGTTTCTTTTTGTCGTTTCTCCGCAGAGTTTTTCTCTCTGAATGATTCAAAAGTAAGCTAACCCGGACTTTTGAATGTTTCCTTTTAATCAAAAACAAAGGGTTATTTTTTGTAATGCTTTTCAAACTTTATAGGTCAAGTCAGATTATAACTAACAGACACGGGGATATTTAAATAAGTTTAAAATGCAAATACAAATAAATTGCCAGAAACAGAAGTTATTCACGCCAGTACAAAGTATACATTTTAATGAAATAAAACCTTACCAACTACTCATCTTTTATTTATCAAAACATTTCAAGTTCCGTCGGGCTTCCTCGTTTTAATCTTATGGAGAACTCTCAATGAGAAAGGAGTCCAGGAAGTACAAGAGTCATTGATTAAGCTTTAGTAGCTATATCTTAGTCAGATATTGTTTTAACTGAATCAGTTGTCAAATAAAACTTGTTTTTCTTTAACAACTCTATCTTCCTGTTGTTTGTATTCTAACATATATGAGGTGCAAAGATTTTCTTAACAATGAGCAATCATGTGAACAATATCTTTTTAATGCTTTATGGGATGTATAGGAATGTAATATTACAGCTGAAGCTAGCCCTTAGACAACATAGTTTACCAGAAATTAAAATGGTTTAAGACATTTTAGTTCTGTGGATACTGGAGACAGCTGTATTTTGCCCTACTGTATTTTACTTATAGGTAAAACATTATCAATGTACAACCTATCAGATTTTATTACATACCAATGTTTACTGATCTTGTCGTGTTTTGCAGATGCATATCTCGATTGTAAAAGAGGCTGCCTTCCTCCAGTAAAAACTGCTGTTGTCTGGGTTTGGGTGTCCTCTCTGCTCCAGTGTCATCACACCAGGTGATGATGTCATCCAGAGGCACTTGATGAACCACACAGAGAACGCAGTGCATTTCCAGGGTATGTTGGTGAAAAGTGTCTGGTCAGATCTTATAGTTGAACATGTATCCACAACTTATTTGTTTTGTGTTATTGTGTTGGTGTAAGTCTTTCATATTTTTGTATTAGTTTTTATTTTTTTCCAAACATCCCAATATTGCAAATTTTTAACATAAATAATTTTTTGTTTACAGAAACCTTAATCTGCAGGTGCAATTTGACCTGTAGAGATACCAGCCACTTCCATTGTCCTTTTTGTGAAAGGACATAATAATATATGTTTGTGTGGTTATTTAAAATTTTTATTCCTATTTCATCAGATCCTTGAGCTACTTCAGAGCATTGAAGAGGTGACGGGTTTGGGAGCCAGGATAAAAAAGGGGGAGGTGGCTCTCTTAGACTTCGTCTTTGATGTGATGCTCCCAGAGGGAAGATTTGATTTGGTCTTTGTGGTCAATATTCTTTTGAAATGGTACAAAACAAACCAGTGCATTCTTTGTTGCCAAAAAAAAAGGCGTGATTGGATCTTTTATGATGTTTTGCAGATCCTGATTACCATCCTCCAGGAGGAAGGACTAACGAGGCTTCGAGCCGAAGTCATTCTGTCCAGGGGAGACGTGTAAATCTGAGGTGTACAGTGTGATACTGTGTTTTTTAATGTGGATTAATAAAGTTTATTGCCAAAAAGATTTCTTGTCATATTATCAATATTTGCTGGTGAAGGTTCTCAGTCATCCAGGTCATGATAATCCCAAAAAGGGTTTTAAATAAAGGCAACTGGACTTATTTGGTTCCTTCTTCTTTCTTTCCGTTTCGCTGCTCATCCGAGTAACTTTGTCAATTCTGTCTGTAGCAGAGAGAGAATCTTATAAACTGTGCTCATCTTCCTCTGTCTGTGACACACCTTCCTGCCTCCTGAGAAGGTGTTCGCTCCACTGTATTCAACTGGAGTCCTGTCGAGTTGTATTGATTAGATGGAAGGCGTGAATTGTCTGGGAATTAAGTTCAGAGCAAACTGATGGGTGCTGGAACTGTCTCTTAT
>SSNR01000034.1:2644201-2666372 GCA_006937965.1 Callopanchax toddi | reverse complement strand
GTATATATTTGATCTAGTTTGAATGCAGAAAAACATCACACAGCTCTTTCCTAGTTTTTGGAACATGTTTGGATACGTTTTCTGCAACTGTCAAATTATTTTGTAAGAAAGACTAGGCGTGACTTTAAGTCACATGAATTGTGCTGCCAGTGATGTAACTTCCGGGAATTTGATGCAGTTTGAACGCACATAAATACATTTACTTGTATTCAAAGCTCTTTCTCTGTTTTAGAATATCTTTGAATAAGTTTTTCGTAACTTTAAATAAAGAATTTTCTAAAAAGAAGGCGGCGTGACTCTAAGTCACGTGACTTCCGGGTAAAAAAAACCACTTCCGGTAATTGACGTCATGGAGGATCATGCGACGTCATGGAGCTTCGTGCGCCATTTTGATGCAGCTGGGTACTCTCAAGAGGATCTGGCTGCGGACCTCAAAGATGGCGTCTAGAATGGAGTCACAACCACGGCGGGAAATGACGTCACAACCACGAGAGGAAATGACGTCACAACCACGACCGGAAATGCCTCCATCGAACGTTATTTTTAAATTGCAGACCTGGCGAACTTTTATTTCTTAATTTTGAGCAAACTTAGGTGCATTTAACAAGTGGAACAAAGTTAATCTACATTTAAATCTTACATTATAACATAATAGTAAATTCTACTCTTTAAAGAACAAATAGAAAAACGTAGTTTCTTTTTGAGTAGGATCTGGCTGCAGCCGGACTGGCAAACTTAAACCAAACTTTAAAAAAATCTTCATTTTGGTAAGATAGAAGGGCTTTTAACAAGACACATTTAACCTAAGTAGTTTTTTTTTAAAACGTTATTTTTAAATTGCAGACCTGGTGAACTTTTATTTCTTAATTTTGAACAGACTTAGCTGCATTTAACAAGTGGAACAGTTAATCTACATTTAAATCTTACATTAGAACATAATAGTAAATTCATTTGTACCTCAGACAGGAAATCTAGTTTAACAACAGAAGTATATTCACTACAATATTTTAAGGCTGTATAAGGACTATACATTTATATGTAAGTTAACAGACTTTCCCAGATGTGTATAAACAGTACTAGTAATTAATAAAGTACTGGAATCACTGAAGCAACAGTGAAAACAAACTTAGCAGCTTGCTCCCTCACCTGTATCAATAATTGTTTCAAAACATCCATAACTGGGTAGTATTTCAGTATTATTTGGCATGAAAGACATGAAAAAAATACCACTCCATTTTACAAACACTTTATTTTGTGGTTAAAGTAATTTTCTGCAGCATGGCTTTCTCAGCTGCTCACCTCATCTCTAAGACTTCGTCACCTGAAAAACATGCACACAGGGATTAATTCACACTGTCAAAAGGTTTTATAAAATGACTTACTAAAGTACTCTTTATATTATATTTAAGTTAGATCTATAAAGTTAACGCTGTGTGAACAAACAGGCAGCAGGACCGAGCGCACGGAGCCAAGAAAAATAGTTTAAGGTAAAGTACTGAGCTACAATAACCGGTAGCTATTGTTTTAGCTTTAGCGTTAGCTCGTGGACTCCGTATCTCGTGGAAAACGTACCTCTACAAATCCCGCTGTGTGTTGAAATCTAAAAGGCACTGGCAGTGTGCCGCTTAAATGGTGTAACGTAACGTGTGAGCTAGAGGGGCTCCAACTCGGTACCGGTGAGCTAGAGGTGAAGTGTCTCGTTTACTGAAGAGCTCCACACACCGCGTGAACATTCCCCGTGAATCGCGCATGCGCACACCCACCCCCCCCGCTTACTTCCGTCGATGGTTGCAAGGTCTTTCCGGTCGTGGTCTTTCCGGTCGTGGTTGGGACGCCATTTTGGAAGCCATTTTGATGTCCGCAGCCAGATCCTACTCGGTACTCTTGACAAGAGTTGGAAAAGAGAAGGAAAGGTGGGGAAATGATTGATAGCAGGAAGCAGCCTCCCTCAAAGCTGACTCTGTTGTTTTTTCTCAAAGCTAATCTCCAGTAAAGACTAATGTTGGAGGTTTTTCTTTTTCACACAGGTTCATTTAAATGTTACTGTGTGATGATCTTAGCTTTTCTAAGTTGTTTACCTTCAAAGTTTATAAATATTTTACTTACAGACTTTATTTTTATAATTTAAAATTTGTTTTTATGCCCTTTGTTTTATGTTGGATAGTTAGAAGTTATTTAAATAATTAATATTTGATATGTCTGTTTTAGGGCTGTAAAATCGATTAATTTTTTTAATCGCGATTAATCGCATGAGTGTCCATAGTTAACTCGTGATTAATCGCAAATTTTTTAAGATTCTCAACTGACCTAAGAATATTTTTTTCTTATTTCAACTATTCTTATAATGGAGTAGAAAGATACAATATTTAATGAAAATGTGTTTATTATAACTGTAACAATATCAAACATGACAAATACAGTCAATAATCCTTCTAAGAAAAATTAAAAAGTGTGCAAAAACACAGTTAAGCATAACCTCCCACACAATAACAGTATATGGCTCCACTATGTTTAAGACTCACAAAATCAACATATGTGGGGATAAATCAAATACAAAAGGAGGTGTGTGATAAAGAACAAGGACCCTGCCTATTTGGTGCATTTTAAACATGGCTTACTTAAACATAGCTTAATATGTTTTTTTTCTGTTTAACAAAAAATAACAAGGCAATGCTGTTTTCTTTTTGCTTCCCTAATCTGCCAAGTATTTGCGTGCAAGAGAAGCCATCTCACTGTGTGCACCTTCATGTCTGGACCACCATTTCTGGGGACAGTCCTCTATGTCAATAGTAGGTTCTGCCTTGTATCGCTCCAAAGATCTCTCAAAACAGTCCTCTTCTTCATCAGATGAAGAATCTTGGACAAGCATGAGAGCTGTTTTTTTCTTGGAGGGCTCGGATGTTGCTGAATCTTCAGGCTGCACAGGAGTCTGTCTCTCCCTTAGCAAATCAATGATTAGCTGCCACACCCCAGCCCTGTCAGGTCTGCTCATACACTTGAGGTCCTTAAACCTAGGATCCAGTGCAGTTGCAACCTTGAGCCATGTGATGTTAGTTTTATCCTTGTGCTTTTCTGTTTCTGTTGTGAGAGTCTCTTTAAACTTCACCATGTAAGCTGGGTCCTCCTCGGAGATCTCCATCACTCGCAAAAGATGACACAGTGCAGGCAACACCACTGAGCAGGAAACAAACTTCTCTCCTCCCAGAAGATCACTGATGTATCTTCAATAAAAGAGACAAATATTTCAGTTAATCACCATACCTCCAGCCCCACACACACGCAGACAGACAGACACACACACACACACCACTTCTAATACAGACATCTTAACAAAATACTATATACATGAGTTCAGTACCTGCAATGCTCCAGCACCATTTCCAACTTCTTCAGTTTTTCCAGCTCAGCTGTTGTTGGCATTGTGACAGTGGTTGCATGTTGGGCCAGTGGAGCTCTCAGTGGTTCCTCATTTCTTAGAACACGCCTGATCATCTCCAGAGTACTATTCCATCTTGTTGACACATCCTGCGTGAGTGACTCGTTCTGGATGGAGTATGCAATTTGTTGCTGTTCAAGTTCCACTGCGTTTGCTGGGCTGTGCTTAAAATGACCAACAACTTTTCTGCATTTGGTCAATGCACTGCCAAACGGACTGTTATGTAGGGAAACTGCAATGGCTCGATGCATGCTGTGTGCAATGCAAGGCATATGCTCAAACGGCAGTTGCCTAGCTGCAGTAATCATGTTGCGTGCACTGTCAGTAGTCAGTGTGCTGACTTTATGTTCAATGCCCCACTGCCTGGCTACTTGCATAAAATGTTCAGCGCAAGTGTCAGCAAAATGTCTGTCCTCTGTCTTCATAACAGTCAAAGCATGTGACTGAAGTTCCCAGTCTGATGCAAAATAATGTGCCGTTACCCTAAGATAGCTGTGGTTGCTCAGAGAAGTCCAGTAGTCCCCTGTTAGGGCTACTGTGTTTGTCTGACCCAATGTCTCCTCCACTTTAGCTTTTTCATTGTCATACAGTTTTTGTATATTGGTTACTGTGGTAGCTCTCGAAGGTAATGCATAAGTGCAGTCGCCGGATGCAATGCGAATGATTTCAAGTAGTCCTTCATCCTCCTTAATGTTAATCGGTCTGCAAGATGTAGCCACCCATTTAGCTATGGCTGCTGAAAGTTTTCTGGATGTTGAATTGTCCAGGTGTCTCTGTTGAAAACTTTCGAGCGTGGTTTGATTTCGACGAGGAGGAGAAGTGCTCCCTACATTAGCCATATGCTTCACTAGCAGGTGATATTTGAGAGTTGATGTACTACGATGATAGCTCAGTTCACATCGACAGTAAACACAATTTACTTTCGTCTTGTCAGTAGTACCATTTGGGAGAGTTTTAAAGCTAAATTTTCCATTTAAAAGTCCTTTTTTACTTTCCATCCTGTACCTACTAGCATCCGCCGACTTAGCATTACCGTTCCTGTGGAACGCCAGGAGGGACAATAGACCTGAGCGTTCGTACGTTCGCAAAGAAAAAATACGGAAGCGTGCGCGTTAAAAAATGTAACGCCATTAAAGGGTGCTTTGCGTTAACAACGCGCTAATTTTGACAGCCCTAGTCTGTTTGTAAACTGGTCAATAATTTTATGGTTAAATGTCCTGTATTTATTGAGTGCTTTCTAGAGTGTTCTATTATACCCAAAGTGCTGTACAACACAACAGTCATTCAGTCATTCACACACAGAATTTTACACACATTTTGCAAAACTTCTGGTGTTAAATTAATTTTTTTTAAAACCATAAAATGTGAGAAGCCGTTTGAAAGCCAAAAGAGCCGGTTCTTTTTCGAGAGCCTAACCGTGAAAACCAGTTCCCATTACTACCAACCGTCCTTCTAAACATTAGGAATGGGAATGATCAGCGCATGTATGTAGGTACCCCCGGAGAGATGATCTTATTTTATATATGTCTTTAATTGTTCAGATTTTTCATAGGTAAAATGTTGACCTCTATTATATAATATGATACTATATTATATTATCCATCCATCTGTCCAATTTCTATAGACCCATTGATGCGTGATATCACGCAGCCAAAGTCCCGCCTCCAGCCAGAAGCTGGGGGCAAGAAGACGGCACAGCCCCGCTGAGCCCCGTTGTTATTATCCATCAATTGTCAATAAATTGAGCTAAATAGCGACAAAATAAACTATCAGCATGGTTAACACATGCAAGCTGCACAAATAAATGAAAGAAGGACAGTAACATAACATTTCACTGGTTTCCAGCTGATAAAATCACCAAAATCGGAGACTTCTAGTGGATTAATCACATCATCATGGAGCCAAAGTCTCATCACAGGTAAAAATGTTAAATATCTGCCTCATATGTTAAGAGACAACTAGTTATAGCCATCTAATGACATATAAGCCTTTGTAACCTGGTTAAATTAGTTTATTTTTAAATAATTAGACAAAATGTGTTCTGTAATCGAAGCAGGCAGCCATTAATGTCATTGATTTTGTGTTTACTGAGCTCGTCAGGTAGGTCAAAAGTATACAAATGATTTATTTATTTATTCATAAACTGTCCCTCCTGAGATCAGCCCGTTTGTTCGGGAGAGGACGGAGTTCGGAGTCGGCAGCTCCAATGTTTGTTTTGTGTTTTGGTTTACGGAGCTCATCAGAATAAACGGAGAATCTATTAATCTACAAAAACTACCGGTGTCACGGTAATCCTTCAACATTAACCCGCACAACGCAGAAGAGATCGGATTACTTTTTTGTTGCTTCAGCTGAGTGAATTTACACCAGACTTTAGTCCAGACGGCCTGGTTCAGCAGCAGGACTCCAGCAGGCTAGCTCTACAGCTAGTTAGCTTATGCAAAACGGATTTCAGATCTACTCCTCACATAAAGCTCTCAGTAACGTCGCTCCTCCTTACCCGTCTGCTCCCCTAAATCACCATCACCTCTCCCGCTGTCTCAGACAACCGTTTCAAAGCATCGGGAGTTTTTTCCGTAGTCGTTCCCACCCTACGGGACACACTCTGGCTCCCTTCAGAAATCCGGAAAAAGTACGATAAGCTTACCTATTTAACCAAGCATTTAACCCTCATTAATTTGTTTAAAGGTCCCATGACATCGGTTTCCATGTTTTCTGACTTATCTATCATGTTGCAACGTTGAGTTCTCACCTTAAACCTGCCAGAAAGAGCAAAAAACGGCATCCATCTGTCTCCTAGTCCAGCCAGTGAGAAGCTCTTCAAGATTTCAGACCCAGGTTTCAAACAGTTTTTTTCACTCCAGCCCGCTATGAGGTCATAGTGATCCGGACTTGCTTATATGGTCAATTCTCCTCCCATATGCACGTTCACGACACCTGGAGCGAGGCAGTGCCGCCGCCATTGCCCATAGACCGTGTAGTGTTTAGTTTCAGTTTCGTTTCTCTTTCACGCGACGGCACTGCCCCCTGCTGCAGCAGAAGTGTCAGGCTGCCAAATAAGGAGAAACCCAGCAGAACCGGAAGGCGGCGCTTTCTTCTGATCTCTGAGTTGCTCGTTAGGAAATGATTACAATGTATTTTGAGTTATAATGGTGCAACGCTAATCTAGAGGCATCAAAGATTACACCTGTTTAATATAAAGTGATTTAAATATGGAATCACAGGCACTTTAACCTATTTGTCTGATATGTTTTGTTTCCTGCTTCATTTTTTAAAAATCTGTAAAACGTCTTGGAGTTGTTAAAAGCGCTTTATTTGGTTAGTTTAAACCGCACAGCTCTGGTTAGCTGCCGGAGCTGGGCTTTTGCCCAGCGACTCCAGCGACTGAGCTTGTCCAAAAGTACCCGGATGTAAACAATAACATTCAATGAGTCTATACCCGCTTTTCAAGCTGAAAACCTTTTCTGCATGCCTTTTTTTCCTGCACACACAGCATTGGTGCAGCGTGATGACTACTTGAATACAAATAATATAATTTATCATCAATAATATGTATTTAGAAAAAACTATTTTACTTAAAATGGCACTGGTTGAACTTACTGACAGAATATATACAGCTTTAAACAATGATAAATTTACAATAGGTGTATTTTTAGATCTTTCAAAAGCATTTGATACTGTGCATCATGGAATTTTGTTGAATAAATTATATAAATATGATTTTCAAGGATGTTCATTTCCTAGCTATTTGCTTATGGTGTACCTGCTCCACTTTTCTCTAAATTACATTTTCTAAACATCTATGATATAAACACTTTCCAGATATTAGCATTTTTTACCAAGATAATTCATGGTAAAAGTCCACAAAATTAACATAATTTCATTTTTAAAAAAGATCAAGTTCAGCGTTATAATACCAGACAATGAATGCTCAATGTCAGGTTCTATGAACTACAAAGCAAGATGGGAGAGGGCTTTTGTACATGTGGCCCTCGTCCTCTGGAATGCACTGCCCATTACTATTCGCAAGTCATCGTCCATCGCAGCCTTCAAATGACGTTTAAAGACCCATTATTACGAGCAGGCTTTTAGATAGCAACTTTTTTTTTAGTTGGCTCTTAATGTTTTTAAGGGTTTTTGTATTTATTGTTTTATTGTGTGTTTATTGCTTTTATTGGTTGTTTTATAAGATCTATTGGGGTTTTTAAATTCATGCTGTGCAGCGCTTTGGTCAGCTGACACGCTGTCTTTAAATGCGCTTTGACTCGGAACTGGGAATGACGTCACACCCGAGTTAAAGCGTTCTGTTTGCAAAGTCGGGAAACCAAAGTAATTTACGGTTGTATTTCTTCACATGTTTGGTTCACACACAAACACATTGCCATTGTTGCCTTTGTTAACTGCACACATCCAAAACATTGTTTAAGGCTTTAATTACGGTAATTTGCTCATGCAAACACACTGAATTTGTTTAAAGTCAGAAGATACAAAGCACTACATGTAACTCTGAACTTAGATACATCTGAACAAGGAGATATTGCAAAATAAACGTGTTTTCACGGCATTTTAACTGTTCTTGTGAGGAGTCGCCATCTTTTTTCCCCAAAGTCGGGATGCAAAAAAATCTCCGACTTTCCACGTGGGAAGTCCAACTTCGGGGGGCATTCTATTTTGTTTTTCCCACTCGGGAACTCCCAACTCCCGAGGACAAATCAAATGCACATTTGGGCCAGTGCAGTCAGATGGTGGTCACACAGAGCTCACGTACACAACCTCCGTGTTTGGTCTAACTGGCATAGATATATAAACGTAGACGCCTCATTAAGCACTGGATCATTCTGGAGGGCATAAGGCATCTGTATACATATGTCTATGCTCTCGACTGCCGCTGACTGAGTGGCAGCAGGCTGACTGAGTTTCGCAACTCAACCAGCAATATCGACTGAACAGTTCAACAAAAAGATCGTCAGATATGTCGCTAGATTTGTGGCTAGGCGCTTTTTGGAAAAAAAGATGCTGAGGGGGGTCGTAAAGTCGTTAGGAACACAGTAGACAACACTCACTCCTGATGCGATTGCTTATGTCTGACTGAATGAGCAGCCAATAACAAACAGGCTTCATCCTGGTTGTCTTGATAAACAGGTGAAGTAATTCTGCTGAAAAGTGTCATTATGAAATAAATCAGCCATGGGGAAAAACACTATTATTAAATAAAAGCTGACTTTGTAAAAGGACATTATGTAATAAAAACTGAAATAATTAAATAAAGATGCCTCAATAATACCTTGAATTATTATGAAAAAATTATGTCTGAAATAAAGTTTTATATAAATACATTTTAATAGAATGAAAAATATTTCATAATAGTGAGCTTAGATTTTACATAACATTGTTATTTCACAATTTCATTGTCAGATTGCATAATTGTCCAGTATTTATTTATGTAGTTATTTATTTCATAATGTATTATTTAATTTTGAGCACTTTGGAATTCCATACTTCATCTCTACAGAGAGACTCAAGAACATCAGACTAAACTTCAGACCAAACTAGCAGCTTCCTCTGAGTGAGTCCCGCTGCAGGAGAGAAGAAAGTTCAACGCTGAAGGTGAGTTGGACCCAAAACACCCTCAGAGTCAGTTTAAGGGATGTTAGAGGAGGGAGGGGAGCCAGGACTGACTGGATCTTCTGTCTGCTGTGTTTTCTGCTTCACTCACAGAATAAATGGCTTCCAAGATTGGAGGAAGATCTCTGTTGTCTGGTCTGTAAGGATGTCTTCAGAGATCCTCTTGTTCTGTCATGTAGCTGTAATGGTGGAGTGCAGGTGGACCCAAGGTGCAGGTGGAGGATGGAGGAGCAGAAGACGTCAGATGAACTTAAAGGAATTTATTAAACTAAAACTTGGTCTTGGCAACAGAACATGGCATGGTAACTGAGCAGACAATCCAACAAGACAGGACACATGAGGGCTTAAATACATGAAGGAGCAAATCAAGATAACGAGGCACAGCTGTGGGGAATTAACTAAGGCAGACAGGGCAGGACATGAACATGAAGCAAAACGTGAACCATGACAAGATATAACTAAATAGAAAACAGGCATGAATAAAAAGACTAAACAAAGAAAACTAAAGCTGACATGAATAAGAACAATGAACTAAAGACCTGAAACATAACATGCATAATAAATAAAAACACAATAAACACAAAACATGAACCCTAATTAAACCAAATAAAACCTGACTCATGACAGTAGCCACAGCTTCTGTAAAGTCTGTCTGAAGAACTGCTGGAGAGAGAAACCAACACGAGAGTGTCCAGTTTGTAAGGGGAGATCTTCAAGGGAAGAACCACCCTGTAACCTGGTGTTGAAGAACTTGTGTGAGTCCTTCTTAGAGGAGAAACATCAGAGAGCTTCAGAGGGTCTCTGCAGTCTGCACTCTAAGAAACTTAGACTCCTTTATGAACCATCAAGAACTTGTGTGTGGAATCTGCAGATTCAGAGAAACACACCAACCACAGGTTCAGACCCATCAATGAAGCTGATCAACGACACAAGAAGGAACTTCAGGAAACTCTGGAACCTCTAAAGAAGAAACTAGCTCCAGAAGAAAGTGAAAGTTGAGTTTGATCAGACAGCAGAACACATTAAGTGCCCGACTCGCGGAGAACCAGATCAAGGAGCAGTTTAAGAAGCTTCACCAGTTTCTAACTGAGAAAGAGGAGGCAGGCTGGCTGCACTGAGAGAGGAAGAGGAACAAAAGAGTTGGATGATGAAGGAGAAGATGGAGGCCCTGAGCAGAGAGATAACATCTCTTTCAGATACCATCAGAACCACAAAGGAGGAGCTGAGAGCTGAAGACGTTTCATACCTGAACAACTGCACGGCTGCAGTGGAAAGAGTCCAGCGCTGCCCCCTACTGGATGCTCCACAGCTACCCTCAGGAGCTCTGATAGACCAGGCCAAACATCTAGGCAACCTGGCCTTCAACATCTGGAACAACATGAAGGACCTGATCTCCTACACTCCCGTCATTCTGGACCCAAACACTGCTGGTCCAGACCTCCTCCTGTCTGACGATCTGACCAGTTTGAGACGAAGAGAGGAACAGCAGCTTCCTGATAATCCAGAGAGGTTTGATGTATGGTTCTCTGTTCTCATTCATAGCATTCGTTTCGATGTCTCACTATGGGATACACCCCACCCCCCCGCGTATTCCTCAGAAGCACCTATCTCATTACGCCAATCCTGATTTGCTGGTGATCGCGATGCCTGCGTCACTCACCCGTTAAATAGCTTGCGCCATAACGCAGCATCATTCAAAAACCTCTTCTCGCTTCTGTGGAACGTATCTCAGCGTTAGCAGGCTAGCTAGACAGTCCATAGTCTGGAGCTAACACCTCCGCCGCTGGATGCTAGCTGCTGCGTTTCTGCCAGGCCGGAGCGATTTTAGACGCTGAATATATTTTTTGAAGATTTCAGCATCCCAGCTGAAGTCGCTACCTGGGCTAACAAGCCAGTTAGTTCCTGCATTTCGGTTTGGCACGCCAGCTAACCGAAATGAATTCCGACTTGCCTCATGCCAGAGGAAGCGGCGACTCGGGGCCCCGATTATGCAGCTTCGGCAGCAAAATATCGGGAAAAGACCCACACCACGCTGGAACATGCCCGACTGACACTCGCTGCCCCAGGCTCGTGCAGGCACTGTGCCTGTTTCATGGCCAAAAGTCTCCGGAGACGGCTAGCACGCCAAGCTAGCTCCTCCGGTGAGGACCCGTTCTTGTCGTCGCCCAGCCCACCACCGGACACCGACGCCGAGCGGGCTTTCCCTGTGGACGCCGAGCAGCAGGCAGCTGGGGCTCCCAGCTGGACCTGGCCGCGGAAGCCGCACAGGAGGAAGACGTTCTCGATCTGGATTATGTGGATGACGACGAGGTGGACTCGGAAATCCTCATTTCAGACGAGGAAGATGACGCCTTTTTTGCCCACGATTCCCAGGCTGCTGAGCCCGGCGCTCCGCCGGCTCCCCGGGACGTGGAAGGAGCTGATTCACCCTCGGTTAGCTTAGACATGCAGTCTGTGTGCAAACGCGCTGCAGCTAGGCTCAACATCCCATGGCCTGAAGTCGTGACCGAGACCGCCAGGTCTCGTTACAAGGGGAAGAAATTGCCCCAGGCTATGAGGAGTGTGAAGCAACTGCTCCCGGTCTTCCCGGAGCTGCTAGAGGAGGCCGCCATTTCATGGAAGGACCATCCCTTCAGCGGGAGGACCCAGATACCCGGAGCTTCCTCCCTGGACTTTGAGGGCATGGAGAAGCTCAGGATGCACCGGATGCCCCCCATGGAACCGCTGGTCGCAGCGCACCTACGCCCGAGGCTAGCGACAGCGGCCTCTCGGAGTCCCACACTGCCGTCAAAGACCGACCGCTTCCTGTCCGCTCTGACCGAAAGAGCCTACAGAGCAGCAGCGGTCGCGGTTAGGGCGCTAAACATCTCCTCTATGCTCTCAGCCTACCAGGCTGAGTTGTGTGAGGACATGGCGAAGAACCCGACTCCGGAGGTGTGGGACGAAATACCCATACTCACGGACATTTGCCTCCACATGCAGCGGTGCGCTGTCCAGGCTGTGGGTAAGTCCATGGGGACGATGGTTCTGCAGGAACGTTCCAGGTGGTTAAACTTGGCTAACCTGTCAGACCGAGAAAAGGAGGACATTTTGGACATGCCCATAGTCCCTGATGGGGTTTTCGGGTCTGCCTTGTCCTTGATGCAGCAGAGGTGCGAGGCAAGGAAGAAAGGAGATGAGGCGCTGCGGCTCTGTCTCCCCAGGAAAACTGAGCCTCCACCCGCTGCTCTGCGGCAGAGCTTTGCTCAAGCCACGCCGCGGAACCAGCATTTCAAGGTTCCCCAGCGACCTGGACCACGTCCCTCCTCAGCCACACCGCCCAGGAAGGAGGATAAAACGGTCTGGCAGCGGAAACCACCGAGGCCCGCAGCGACCCAGCCAGCACAAGCTGCCCAGGCTGTCGTTCAGCAGGCCAGGAAGAAAAAGCGGCCAGCCTGACGGCTTATCGCTGACCGGATCGGTGAGAAAACTGGTCGTTCCCCGTTCACCAGTACTCACCGACCCCAAACAGTGTGTGTCCTCTCCTCACTCCCACCGCTGTGTGTTCTCCAGCCGTGGGAGAGGACATGTTTGCCGGAACAGCGGGTTCTGTCCGTTCTGTCAGTCACAAAAATACACACCCATGTTCAAGCACATTCAGTGTTGTTTCATTAAAAAATGTTTCACTGATGCATCCAGATCACAGGTCGAGGGCACAGTCAAAAAACATGAAAATAATAAAAAATATAACATTGAAAAATCCGGCTCCATCGCTTTTCAGCTCACTCATGCTACTCTGAGAACCGGGGTTATGCAAGTAACCTAAAGTTCTGAGTTCTAAAGGTTTTAACTCAGCAAATCCCAGCTGGACTGTGGAGGTTGGAGACAGTTCATGAAATGAAGAAATGCAGAAAACTGACTGGTTTCTTGCAAAATAATGAGCCACATCTGTTCTCTCTTTCTTGCTCCTAATCAGTGCATAATTAAAACGTATTTATGATTTCTAAGCTATTTATTAGTCATTTATAGACCCCTTGAATGTTATTGTTTACATCTGGGTACTTTTGGACAAGCTCAGTCGCTGGTGTCACTCCCTAGCCTCCAGCCCCCCCTGCTGTTTGCTTTTTGCCTTTAGTTTAGAGTTTTCCCTCCTGTGTTTTAGTCCTCCTGTGTTTAGTCTTAGATCAGTTATTAGTCTTCTGTGTTTAGTTAGTTCCTTGTGTTTAGTTCATAGTTTAGCCTTTTGTATCTACTTAGTATCCTGTGTTTAGTTCTTTTCCAGTTAGGTCTGTTTCTGGTGTCTTGTCATTGTCCACACCTGCCTCTTGTTCTCCCTGATTACCCCTCAGGTATTTAAGCCCTGCTGTGTCATGTCTCTGTGCTCCTTCGTCTGCTTTGTCATCCCCAGTCCTAGTCGTCCTTAGTCTTAGTCCTTCCACCTTCCAGTTTAGTTTCTAGTCAGTTATTGCCTCAGTTTGTATTTTGCTCCTTTTTGTAATAAATCCTTTGAGTTTTTACCACTGCCTCGTTCTCCTCTGTTCATCCCTTCCTGCTTTTGGGTTCTTTACACTCCTGCTCCACCCTCGCCTGACAGCTGGAGGGCAAAAGCCCAGCTCCGGTAGCTAAACAGAGCTGTATCTCTGCGGTTTAAACTGACTAAATAAAGCACTTTTAACAACTCCAAGACGTTTTACAGATTTTAAAAAATGAAGCAGGAAACAAAACATATCGGACGAATAGGTTAAACAAATTAATGGGGGTTAAATGCTTGGTTAAATAGGTGAGCTTATTGTACTTTTTCCGGATTTCTGAAGGGAGCCAGAGTGTGTCCCGTAGTGTGGGAACGACTACGGAAAAAACTCCCGATGCTTTGAAACGGTTGTCTGAGACAGCGGGAGAGGTGATGGTGATTTAGGGGAGCAGACAGGTAAGGAGGGGTGACGTTACTGAGAGCTTTATGTGAGGAGTAGATCTGAAATCCGTTTGAATAAGCTAACTAGCTGTAACTAACTAGCCTGCTGGAGTCCTCTGAACCGGTGTAGGTACCACATCTACTCGGCCTGCCAGATCTGCTCGGGGCCTGCGCCTGCCGATTACGTGGCACGAGCTAATTGGCTGAACGTACAACTAACGGGAGTGACGTCACCACGTTCGTAAAAGTTACGTTTACACGTTGACGCTGAAGCTTTTGATTGGTCAGGATAAATTCACTGCTGTAGTCCGATTAAGGACTACAACTTCGTTTTGAATGAATCTTTAGATTTATTTAAATAGGAACTAACGAAATATACAGAAGAATCCTACATTTATACAAATGGCCAGGCCTGCAAATTATGTAAATACATTTAAAACATTCACATATGAGAACTGTTGTGCTTATTTGGCACAATCTGATGTTGATTTGATGTAGTTTCAAAACAAAGACAACATCGTGTTTTTATTAACAAACTACAGATGTAAAAAAACATTTAGGCGGTCAGAATCATGGATTTAATAACAAACCTGCTAAACTCTTTCCAAAACCTGTGTGAAAGAACAGTAAAGATAGGGGTTTACAGCGTATTTTGTCCGAGTGGCTTTGCCGTAGTGTGACGTCGTCGGTAGGAGAAGGACCCCGAGTCGATCTGGCAGCCCGAGCAGATCGGGTACCTACACCGGGCCGTCTGAACTAAAGTCCGGTGTAAGTTCACTCAGCTGAAGCAACAAAAAAGTAATCCGACTTCTTCTGCGTTGTGCGGGTTAATGTTGAAGGATTACCGTGACACCGGTAGTTTTTGTAGATTAATAGATTCTCCGTTTATTCTGATGAGCTCCGTGAACCGAAACACAAAGCAAACATTGGAGCTGCCGACTCCGAACTATGGCCTCTCCCGAACAAACGGGCTGATCTCAGGAGGGACAGTTTATGAATAAATAAATAAATCATTTGTATACTTTTGACCTACCTGACGAGCTCAGTAAACACAAAATCAATGACATTAATGGCTGCCTGCTTCGATTACAGAACACATTTTGTCTAATTATTTAAAAATAAACTAATTTAACCAGGTTACAAAGGCTTATAAGTCATTAGATGGCTATAACTAGTTGTCTCTTAACATATGAGGCAGATATTTAACATTTTTACCTGTGATGAGACTTTGGCTCCATGATGTGGTGATTAATTCACTAGAAGTCTCTAATTTTGGTGATTTTATCAGCTGGAAACCAGTGAAATGTTACGTTACTGTCCTTCTTTCATTTATTTGTGCAGCTTGCATGTGTTAACCATGCTGATAGAGTTTATTTTGTTGCTATTTAGCTCAATTTATTGACAATGGGGTTTATGCACGGTCACTTCCTGGTTGCGATAGAGGCAGCCGCTCCCTTCCGGTTCAACGCTGTTCCCACACAAACTGGACAAAATGGATTTTTTTACCCGTTTTCTTCAAGACCTGCCGCGCATCACGGTAAACGATGTCCACCGGATTTTTGAAAAACACACAGAGACGTCTGCGAGCAAGCGGGTGAAGGACTTTAAGCTGTATATAACCAGCTTTATTCATGAAATTGAAGGTAAGCTAACAGCGTTAGCTCGTAGCTTCCATCATCAAAAAACAGTGAGACAGATCTATATAGCCGTGATCGTGGGCTCCAACTGCTTCCCAACTTTCACCTTTCTCTGGTCTAGCTGTACGTTATCAAACACCAAGTCTTCATTCACCAAAAGAATAGTTGTTCCAGTGAAATAACACACGAACGGCGCCGCGCCTCCTCCTTTAGCCTCGTCCACTCGGCTCTTTGACTACTGTGCTGCAAAGTGTGGACTGCAGACACGGTGTGGTTAGAAATGATCACGTTTTCTCTTCTTAAGTTCACAATCCTTCCTTTTTGTAGTTATTTATTCAGTGGAAATGTGTGGAAACGGACTGATGAATTCTATTCAGCTGATGCGGTACACAACGGAACACAGCAGTGTTCAGCTGTCGAGGCTTCCCGTCCGCTGATACTTATATGATGGCTTCATTTCTTAGTGCTATAATATATATATCATACTGTACTATACTATACTATTACTCGTTTTGATTATAAACAATATCTTTAGCTGGAAATGCACTCTAACTCTGGAAATCTTCACGTTTCAAATGGAACCGGAAATGGTCCCGTGAGTTAATTTTAAACCGGAAGTTCTACTAAGTACTCTGTGCATAAAGCCCATTGACGGATAATAACAACGGGGCTCAGTGGGGCTGTGCCGTCTTCTTGCCCCCCAGCCAGAAGCTGGGGGGACTTTGGCCGCGTGACGTCACACGTCAAGGGTTCTACAGGATAGGTGCGGCCTTACTGTAAAATGGTACCAAAATTGAATTGTGTAAAAAGAGAAATGAAAACACAGGGTTGCTGTTTTTCCTTGATTAACAGGTCTTTCAATGCCTTTCATGCATCCTGTACTCAGGTCTTCCTTCATTGCATCTTTATAAAAGACATTTTGGGTTCAAGCAAACATGTGATTCTGTCAGAATCTTGATGTTTTTTACTGGAATACGAGCTCAGCCTAGTCTTACAACTGGTACTGTGGTGATCAAAGTAAAAAAATATATACAGTTAGAGTGATGATTTTTTAAATATTATATAGGGTTTTATTTTTGTTTCACACTCTGTCATAATAAAGGAGCAATGCTGATCTCTGACTTAAAGTGATAATATGCAACTTTTTCATATTTTTAAATCTTTTCCTTGAGCCAGTATATGACCCTTTTACAGGGTTAATGAAAAGTCACTTAGCCCCATCTGGTGATTAGATCTGGAATACCACGATTGCAAAATCTCCGTCGCTGTCGTCACGGTACCCAGGAAGTCACGTGTCTCACGAGGGTTAGGCTAACCCAATGTGGCTAGCTGTTATGCTAGCGCTGGAGTGTTTTTAGCTCATTCCTGATTTTTTTCAATCTCTCGCTGCTTGAACACAGCTGATTTCTTTGAAGGAGTAAATAACCACTCCTGTAGAAAACTATGAAGGCTGAGGAGACATTTCAACAGTTTGATTTAGGCGTTTAGAAGCTGAAACAATATTCTAACTTGTGTAATGCAGTGATTTAAAACGGACACCAGAGGGAGCACAAAACAAGCAAAACTGCATATTATCACTTTAACAAACTAAACATTGTGATAATCAGTTACAAATGTCCATGCATTCAGCTTTATGTACAAATGTATTTGCATGTAGTATAAAACCAACATTGTGTTATTAAAGCTTAAAGATGTGTTCATTAAATATCAACATAAACTTTTTTTGTTTTGTTGCTTTCATTCAAACTTTACAAAAAAGTGGTTTATGAAATCAAAGACACTTTACTGTGTCAAGTTATCAATAGTAGAGTCATTTACAATAATAAATGTATATATTTAACTATTGTAATGAAAAGTTTAAAAAAAACAAATAACTGTCAATCTGCCAGGTTACTGCTCATGTGTGGCAGTCACATGAATTCTGACTCCATCCTTTTCTCTTTTCTAAAAATCACAATTAGAATGTAAATGTCTCTCATTTGCACAGCGCTTTTCCAAGTCATGGACTACAAAGCACTTTACATCAGTCAGTTATTCACATGCTGATGGAGCTACAGAGGCGAAGCGACCAGACACAGAGGCAAATCAAATCAAATCAAACTTTATTTATATAGCACCTTTCATGCCAGAGCGTGCAACACAAAGTGCTTGACAGATTAAAATGACCCATACAACCCACATTTCCTCCCTTTCCCACACATAGAACAATTATGACACTCTCCCCTCCCAGTCCACAACCCATTCCCAGGCACACATACACCCACACATACACATAAAAACCACATTAAACACTATGTTGAGCTCAGATGGCTCCAGTAATGAGAAACACGCCATCAAGTGGGCCCTCTGCCTCGTCAGCTGTAGAACCAGGTCAGCAGCCAACACACCAACCAAGGGCACCTGGGGATGGAGGGTGGCAACCCCCGCCACTGCCTGGGCCCTACCGGGGAGCGCCCGAGCCGAGTTGGGAATCGATCCTGCAACCGGTTGCAAGACCAACGCCTTAACCTATGAGGGGCCACCAGGGACATTATTCCAAGTTACCTCTCATACACACATGTGAAAAACCTCTCATACACACACACATAAAAAAACATTTATACACTTGTGTGAAAAAAAACCTCTTACAAACATGTTAAAACGTGTAAAACTATTAGTTTTTTTCACATGTGTGTATGAGAGGTTTTCACATGTGTGTATGAAAGATGTTCACGTGTAATTTGGTATCATGTCCCTGGTGGCCCCTCATATTAACCACTGAACTACTGCCTCCCCTAATCTATGAGGTTATAATCCTGCCAATAATCAGAGAGCACAGATTAAACATCCACGCGTGTATTTTCCCCTCCCGCTGAAGATTCCCCCGTCTCGCGCACGCACATCAAACACCCGCGCGCGAAATTCAACTACTCGCGCTTGTATTTACCACTGGCGCGCATAATAATACTCCTCGCGCGTGCAGAATGAAGCTCTCATGAGCGTGAGTGTGGCTGACACGCACGCGCGCATGCTGCTTTGCTCTCGAGTGAATATTCTGCTCGCGCGCTGAAATTAATTTTGTCAGTTTGGGGGCGGGTACCAAGGATTCACCGGCCCTTACATGATTGGTTACTTTAAAAAAAGATCTTGCCTACATAGGAGTGCCTTGGACTTTGATTGACAGCACAGTTGTTTACCTGAACACGGACTCCGACATTCCAACATGGCTGCTGCAGTGGAAGATGTTCACGTAAGTCGTGCTGATAAAAGGCTTTGTTCAACAAAACCAGTTCTTTACTCAGCTGGTTTGTAAAGCTATCATGAGCTTTGTTTTTCCTGGTATGCATCAGACTGTTACCATTACAGATTAAACCGCTGACCACAGACTTTGTCTTACAGATCAGTTTTCTTGTTAGCTCAATACATTTTTAGAAATACATTGCATACATAGTTAAGATCGCTAAATATTTGTTATGTATAGGCTAATTTGTCTAATGCCATTTAACATTAATAACCATTTAGCAACCTAGCAATGCACTCAAAGATTTCTGCAAGCTTTAGACCCTTTGTTTTTTTTTAATTAAATTAATTTATTTTTAATTTAAGTTGTATTAAATTTATTGAAAAACAGATGCAATCCTATTAACCCATTGTATGATAACACCTTATCATATTCTGTCTCTCTCTTTATATATATTATTTACAATTATATATGTGTGTGTGTATATATATATATATATATATTTATATATACATAATTGTACCTGTAAGTTTTTTTTCTCAATAATTAGCTTTCATTAATACATATTTCTTTAATATCATAGGCGATGTTTGGAGGCTGCCACAAACAACCATCCATCAGCAGCATTTGATGCTTTCAAGAAAGCAACTGAAAGGCATGGCGTACCCTCAAGGTAAATATTTACATGGTGCAATATCTAGACACTATTTTAACAGATATATCTAGTAATTTTGAAACAACTAAAGCTAATTTTTAGTGGTAGTACAGTAATTATTTTAGGATCTCTATTTGCTCTACAGAGTCAGAGGGGATCAGGGTGCAGAATGTTCAAATAGCCAGGTATATACTGACCGAGGAAGCTTTATGTCAGGAAAAAGTCTCCATAATCAGAGGTAATTAACTTCTCATCAAGCTAATACCTTTCAATATTTTGTTTTATCAAATCAGCGTTTTGTCAAGTCAGACATTTTGAAAGAATGCCTTGTAAATCCATGAATAGGACTGAGCACTTGTGGTGAGATGTCAGTACTTGTGTGACATCATACTACTACAACAAACTCCATGATCTATGAACACCTTTTAGGTGTTTCCTCCACAGGTCTGTGTTATTTGGTTGATTTGAGGTAGAATAACAGAATGGCCCTCTTGTACTTTTTTGCTATCAGTTTATTTTTAAAATACATGGAGGCAGATGTTAGAACTAAAAACAATTTTATAGAAATTGGAGAATCTTTCAAAAGGTAAATATATTAATCAAAAACACAAGAGAAACTATGAGAGACCTTTCAAAGGTTGTGAATATAATTTATGATTATTATATTCTCATTTGCTTCTGACTTTCTTTTACAGAAGATCAGTTCACATGACTTTTCTTCAGAAGCTGAAGGCAGACCTAGACCTTTTGTACACAGCTGGACCCACCCCTGAGAACAGAAAGGAATCAGACTCCTGCTCTGGTACACAGTGACAGGAATGATGCTTCATCCAACCCAGCAACCAGACAACCTGGAGGTGACTCTTTTCTCTTTTTAAAGAATCATAAAGTTTGATAAACTGAAAGCTAAACCACTTCAATAAAGCAAGATGATAAATGAAGTTGGTGTTTAAATCCGTTCTGTTCATCTTAGGATATTCAGGAGCCAGCCATCCACTGGGATGTTGCAGCTGAACATGGAGAAGATGGAGATGGTGATTGTGGTGCCTGAGTCTGAGTGTCCCTTAAATGAAGAGCAGCTAGCAGGACTTCAGGTGATAAAAATGTCAGACAGACAGAAACTACAAACCTTTACCTGTTATGTCAGGAGTTCATTGCTGCTGCTTTGTCAGGAGTTTGATTTAAACTTGAAAATGAGTATAGGAAAAAAATGTGATCTTTGAGCTTCTCTAATTTTACACATTTTTGATTTGAATAACAGCAACATGATCAACTGTGGATAAAGAAGTGTCTTGTGCAGAGATCTTTGTTGGTTCTAAGTTACGATTGAAGGCTGGTGTTCACCTTTATTTCTGTGGTTGGATGCTTCCCAATATATGTTTCATACAATAAATATACAATACTCATTTTTTTCAAGATCACATTGTGCCATATCATTTTTACTTTCATTAACTATTGTTGGATTTACTCCTGTGTCAGTAACCCAGCCAACAAATTGCTCCGCTGACATTTAGAGGCGCGGCAGGTTTCAGCCAGTAGATGGCAGTGGCATTTTTACCATCTACAATGCTTTAAGTCAGGTATGACCAGCAATACCAAATCCTGGTCCTGGAGGGCCAGTACCCTAGCCTAGTGAACTAGACCATCAGTTCTTCTCTGCAGACTTTATAGTCTGGTTTACCAGGCTACCAGTACCCAGCAGGTTACAGGTTTCTTTGCTTCAACACACTTGAGTTCAGTCAGTGGCTGATTGAAGGCCTTGTACCAAGCATGACCTCATGCAGAACAGGTGATTTAATCATTACATCAGTTGTGTTGGACAAAAACAACTAGAACATGCAGAACGTGTCTACATGACAGGATGGACCCCCTGGGTATGATGGTGATAACAAACAAGTGAATAAAGGCTCACGAATTAGGACAAGAATTTATTATTCAAAAGTGGAAAAATCCATTTCTAACTCTGAATCCGTTGCTTTTAATGCAACAAAACAAACTCCACATTAATAAAAAATGTTAGTCAAGTTTATAATATTTACTTATCAATGGAAGTCTTGTATTGCAACGCCTATTATATTCACAATGGGTACTTTATAGCAAATAAAATATTGGTGTCATTCAGTTAAGTAATTTATAGTTCTTAATGTATTCTAAACCAAAGGATAGGATGTTCTAATGAAAGTAACCATAAATGGGTTAATGGGACGTGAACTGTCAAAATGCTACGTAGTTTTCATCTGTTGAACTAAACTTTAAAACAGGAACATCTTATTCAGAGCATGTCAGGTCAATGCCTGCTGAAATCATAACCACACAGCACTGCTTTGGTCAGCTTTTCTTCAAAGTCATGATGATAGGTGTTCAAGTGCTGTGTAGGGAAGGTTATGGCAACAGCACAAGCACTGACTATTGGATAACAAATGGAATGAGTTCCATAGTGGGAGTTGCAGTCATGGACATTTGGAACAATTCTCTCTCTGACTCAGTGGAATGTGAGCTTGTCCCGTGAGCCCCTGGAGAACGCTCTGAACTGATAGATGTTTCCCTCCAGGAGCAGCATCAACAGGACCTTCAGGGCGTCCCTCCACCTGACTGGCATCTTCTTCTGAAATGCACATTAATATAGAATTCATGTTCAAAACGTTTGCTAGCAAAATGCCTTTTATAACATATCTGAATTTTATAAATTAAGCCGCTGTAAAAAAAA